>OMKL01056092.1:0-10609 GCA_900302295.1 Parasudis fraserbrunneri | reverse complement strand
ATTTGAGTGCTGCGTTCCTTAGTGACTGTTGATTGTTAATTGAATTACTGTAGGCTGTCTGACCTTCTGTGAGGAGCAGTAAGGGTGGAGCTTGCTGGGTGGGGGCCTGTGTTATGTCTCCTATCTTGTGGGTTTATTGAGAAACATAATTCTACAGATACAGAAGTGTGATGCAATGTGTACAGGTTAAGAGTGCCGAGGCTCACGCCGTGCAGTAAGAATGAATAGAACTACAACCAAACAGATTGTTAAATATTTATTTGCTATTGAGAAAATTCTAATTTAATTATGAAAAAAAATATATAAATTATTGTCTTAAAGGAACTGTCAACAAAATAGGGATATTGAGCAGGATTGCATGATGGCACACAAGAAGGAAACTGAAGGCAAAAACACAAAATTAATGTTCATGAATATTCCAGATGGTTCAATGACACTTGCTACTAATGTGGCAGGTCTCGGTTGCTACTTGCACCAGCTATGGGCAAGTTAATTTCTAAGTTAGGGGCATAAAGTCCTTAGCAACTTAGGTTAGCAGCTACATCTTAGTTCGTTTGTAACTATTCGGTTGCTAGGTGATGTCCTAATTACCAGTAGCTTGTATGGAAACTCATTACTAACTTGAGTAGTCAATCAATCAAAAAGAGTTCCTATTGTCATGGTTACCATGAATATTAGCTTGCTGACAGGCTAGAAGCACTATTAGATAGATGTAGTAGTGATTCTAACTGACAGGCACAAGCCACTTAAAGGGCAAGTTCAGAATGTTAAGACTCCTAGCCCCATTTCCTTCTTGCCAATGATGTTGTCGGAAGAATAGAGTCCTTTCTCTGCACAATCCATGCCGTTCTTCATAATGAATACCCACAGCTCTGGCTGGTTAGCCACAAAACTAATGTAAAGTAATGGGGTCACTCTTCAGTCTGTACAAATATATTATAAGGGGCAGAGTGCTATCTAGATCATTTTGGTGTGATTCGCTTGGTTTTGGAGATATCTGCCGTCACTCCAATACAATGGAGCATAATAAAAAAACCAAGCGAGTCACACTGAAATGATCTAGATGAATTGATTTTTATTTTTTTTTATTTTGGGGGAACTGCCCCTTTAAGTGCTTTTACAGTAGCCCCATGAACTTAACATTAGTCTTGTGGCTAACTAAGGAGGAGCTGGGTATCCGGTATGGAGCACAGCATGGATTGTTCCTGTCCCCAACGACACTGATGAGTAGGAAATAGGGTTTACAATTCTGAGTTCAGATTGGAAATTTTTCCTGCCATGGTTTGGGTCCACTTGGCCCCTGAGAGGGAAACGCCACTTCATGTTGGTTTTTCCTTTCATTTGTCACCCGTCTGTAGTTATTTAGGGTAACACTGGACCACATTTTTGTGACTCTTTGGGAGTGTGCATTTTACATTTGAGATTAACACACAGTCTGTGCTACCAAGCTACTACCTGACCTGCCTACTGAGGCAAAAATGCTCAACCTTATTAAATGCAGTCCGTTCTATAACTAGTGTGTTGGAGAGAGGGGAAAAAAACTCCCCTAATCTCTTTGGTTAAAGAATTCTCTTTCAGATATACAGAGGCTGTATATGGGTTTCAGTACATACAATAATGGGCTTCAGTGGTGTAAAATGGATCAGAAGAAGCAGCCCCTTTAATGATTCAGCTGTGCGTGTGCCAGGGTGGTGCGTTTAGTGCAGATATGGTGTGGTGATCCTACTCCAGTTTCTCCTCTCCCTCCTCCACGTCCTTGAGACTGAGAACTTCCAGGGTGCCTCTGCCTTTGGTCTCGCAGCGGATCAGCTCATCAATCTCTCTGAAGCAACCCGGGTCCACTAGGCACACCTGGCATTGGAGGGGGAGATACAGCATAGATGGAAGTAGGTTCGTAAGTAAGTTGACTAACGAAGTCAACCTTTATTTATAGAGCAGCACGGAAAGAAAAGAGAAATTACACGACAAAACAACAAAACGCAAGACCCAACAGTCCATTAAAGGATGAACACGCAGTGAGCAATTTGACCGATGGGTCACTCTATTCCGATATGTTCACGGGTGGTGCGAAACACTGCGATTGTATCTCTGTAGTGGTCTCGTGGAGCAACAAGGTTTTGACCCCGGAAGCTTATGTCTGTAGTCTGTCCAATAAAAGCTTTAGAGCATCTGTTATCAAATGTGGTGCTGTCGGTGTGGGGAAACAGTGCAGCACAGACCTCTGACCGGGCTGTCGATGGAAGCTGGAGAAATTTAGGGGGAGGTGGTTCCAGAGTCTAGGGGCAGTGACTGATGAGTCACCATCTCCGGTAAGTAGAGATTTGGATCTATATGGAGGGATAGGGATTTTGACAGACAGGAAGAGAAATAAGTACATTCCCATATAGCTATATGTATATAGCTATTTATACGACAGCTTGTGTGAATACTCGATCACTCGCATTTTAAGCTAGCACATGTCGTGGCACAATGCTAGAGGCACCTACATGATCTGAGCCTGCATTCTACTAATGTCCCTTGCAGAATGTCTGAGTGAGCGAGCGAGTGACCCCAATTTGCCATGCGCAGGAAAAATGTAATGTTGGATCACTCAAGAGGCGTGTTTGCCTAGATGTCGTTGTTTGACAGTATTACAGATTCTACCTTTAATGCAATGTCCCATTTGACAAGATTTCGGTCTGAATCGATCGGTATTCCGATTTGCTAGGTTGTTGGCATAATGTGCATGTAAACACACTCAGCGTGATTAAAAACTCCGCCTCCTACAATCTCCAGCTGAATGAGCCCTTCCTACCATCTCCAGCTGCTCGTCGAAGTCCTCGCTCTCCACCACCTTGAGGAGGGGCTTGAGTTTCTCCTTCAGCCTCTTGCCCTCCTTGGCTGGCAGCACCAGCCTCAGCCTCA
Source organism: Parasudis fraserbrunneri (assembly GCA_900302295.1). Taxonomy (NCBI): domain Eukaryota; kingdom Metazoa; phylum Chordata; class Actinopteri; order Aulopiformes; family Chlorophthalmidae; genus Parasudis; species Parasudis fraserbrunneri. Next base: position 7,705 of record OMKL01056092.1, on the reverse strand, counting down.
TGTGGGCCCTCTGGATCTGAATGGACTCCTTCAGCTGCCTGATCACCTCCAGCGCCTGGGGGGCAAGACGCCAACCATTAGCTAACAGTTTACACGAAGATTTATCAGGATTGGGGCTGGATATCGTTGGAAATGTTTTAAATCACAATACTGGTGCCGATACTTCAAATTTTATACCTTTGTCTTTGAATTAATGTATATTTCATAATGCAGTAGAGTAAATGCACACCTGACTAATTTCTGTGCATGCCATTTGCTCTTCTAAACAGAATCAGACGATGCTTGCTTTATTTCTTAAATGAAAAGACCAGAAAATCAGCGCAATTATGCAGTCGCTGTATCCACCAGTCAGAGAGAATCCATTTGTGGAGGGCCTATCCGAAATTCCCGCAGACCGCTACAAATTAGCCGGTGTACGGGAAACGCAGTGCTGCTGGAAGCGAACCGAAGCTCCTCCCACCTGCTGTTTGGTGCTCTTGTTGGCTTTGACCGAGTAGTGGATGTCCTTCATGGCCCGCTCTATGAGGCTGACTGTGTACGGCCTCTTGGTCTCCGGGTTGACACACTTCTCCGCCACGATGGTGGCTATGTCCCTGAACATGGTCTCCAGCTGGCTCTGTCTCTCCTTGTCAGACACCTGCAGTTCTCCTTTAGCCAAGATCTGACAAAAAAAAACACAACAAGAAAAGGGAAATGTTCAGTGCTGAATAAGGCTGTGCGAGGTGCATTGATACCGATACTGGCATCGCATCTAAATGGTAAATGGACTGCATTTTTATAGCGCTTGTATCCAAAGCGCTTTACAACTTATGCCTCACACTCACCCATTCACTCACACATTCACACACCGACGGCGGAGGCAACCGTGCAAGGTGCCAACCTGCTCGTCAGGAGCGGTTAGGGGTTAAGTGTCTTGCTCAAGGACACTTCGACACGCTGCCGTGAGGAGCCGGGGATCGAACTGGGAACCTTCAGATTACCAGACGACGGCTCTGCCTCCTGAGCCACTGACGCCCTCGATATAATAGGAATAAGCCTAGATATAAGGCCATTGTATTGTTATCTTAAGACTTTATCCAGTACGACTATAATCTGATACTAAGACAGCCATGCGCAACAGATCAGAAATCAAAGCAACACGATTTTGTTTGCTGCACTCTTGCAACATTGATGATCTCTGATCGCTGTGCTTCATCCTGCTGTGGCCTAGTTTAGGAATCCTCGCGCCGTGTCTCCCGGCTGATGACTGTCAAACGAAGACTGCCGCATGTCGCTACAGTGTTGCAAGGTAACATTAAGCGGCCAAACTTTCGACGAGAACCAGAATCAGAAAACTGCGAGCAGCGCCAACCATTTTACTGCTTACTTGCTTACTTGTTTACAGATTTCTGTCAGGTCGTCTGTTCCAAAGGCTTTTGACAGGTCATCTTTCTTTGCCACCTGACCCTTGGACACATTGATGAAAACGGAGTTGGTCTGCAAAACCTCATCCAGGTCCTTCTCTCTGGAGGAAAACAGAATCACATGTGGAAACTCAGGTGTGCATGCCTCTATGAAAATCATCAACGTGAGCAGTAACTGAAATACACAGGCAGACCTGCCAGCTGGACTATAACGTTAAAGACGCAATCAGTTATTTTCAGACCATCTCAAAGTAGGATAATCACAGGATCCTCATGACGTGTTTTGCCATACAATATGGCGCAATGCCACAGCTCACTGGCCATGGTTGTCATTTAGGGTAATGATAATCACCTGCTATTTGATTACAATCACCTGCCGTTTGTAACCAAGATGTCTGTGATCGAATACTATGAATATTCACATACATTGTTGAAGAAATGTATCTGTAGATGGAAAATAAGCTACTTGGAACTTTCTTAACCCCTTGCAAATTGCAAATCTTTTTTACGCCGGTGCTTACAATCATTACCCATGACAACAAACATTTTAGAGCCACAAAATACAGCAAATGCAATTAAAAACTCATATTTAGACTACTTGTTGTCTAATGTTAGCCCTTGTATCAGAAGCTCAGTGGATTAATTAGAGAATGAAAATATGTCTCCATTCCTGTCTCATTTTTACCAGTGCTACCCACGTTACGTTTGGGGCGTTGGGCCTTTATTTGTTAACCTAAACCTAAAATTTGGCAATCCATCACCGACTATTTTGGATAATAAGTTGGCTGTCTGGATAACTAACTAGTTAACTCTCACGACTGTAAAGTTGCTTAACATTTGTAATATTTAATTAATAATATAATTATTTGTTACTTACGCTCCTGATCTCCAGCTCATCGCTTTATTTTTGTAGCAGGCGATTTCAAACCGCTTTCCTCCTTTTTTCATCCGCACCACCGCCACATTTGTAAGCCGTATTTGATTTGTGGGCGTGAATATCGACATATTTATGTTTAGTAAAACAGAATAGTGTATTTAGGTTCTTTGACGTGAGAGAAATCCAATGCTGTCAGCTAACAGCGTAGATGATATGATATGAGTTTCGCAATGACTGCTCGGACTGAAACGGAGACAAATTAAGCTATAGTTCCGGTCTTGAGTTCCAGCTTGTGGGAAAGCTTTTTCGTATTCATATAAATGCATATTATGCGAAACAAAAACAGCTAACATTTTAAATTCACTGATTTCGTAAAACAAGTAAAGTACCATAGGGAAAAACAACTCGAAATCTTTGGAAACACAACAAAAACTACATTTCCCGGCATGCACTTCGTCCAAACACCAAAACAATGAACATGGCATCTTTCTGCTGCTGCTGATCTTTGAAGTTAAACGTTCTTCTATATATTAGATTACAGAACACTGCTAACAACAGACAATGTTAACGTTACAGGGTGTCTTCGTGCTTTTGCATATCGTAAACTGTGTTACAAGCTCGGATACCAAGGGTGAGTTCAGCAGGAAGTCAAAGGTGAACTGAGGATATTTAGCAAATGCTTGCTAGTGGTAGGCTATTAGAATAGCCAACTTAGCTAGCTATACCAAACTGCAGTGCTTACCCGCGTTTTACCAGTTATGCATGGAACCTTCTCGAGCAGGTGTTACCGACCTTCTTTTGAGTGACCCTCTATATTGAGGTAAAAACGTTCTGGGACCCCATCGTTTAAAACACTTGCATGTCCTACCTATCACAACCAGTCAGAGACCCAGCTAACGTTTCTCGTGAGTTGGTCGGGTTTAGGTTAGTAAAGGCTGCAGAATCATATGTAGCTAATTCCATTTTAGTTTAACTGAGAATGTTCCCAAAGGACCCATATCCTGACCTATGCCAGGGAAAGCCAGAGTCATACTCAAATTTGTGATATCTTCAAACTGTTTGCTGCCGTGGGATGATAATAAGCAAGAAGTTTTAATGATAACACTACTAGACATACAATGTCTGAGTCCCATTTCCATCAGTAGCTAGCCAGCAAGTTCTTATATATCTCACAATGTCTTTTACTCCCATTCCAGCCTCAAAGAGTGTCCACAGTCCTGATGACAGCTATTTCATGTCAGTATGGCATAACAGGCTGTACATATATTCAGCTGTTGCTGTTGCCTTTGGAATATGGTTCTCGCTGAAGATGGTATTTAAAAAGGTAATTAGCAACTTGGCCAATGTTTCGGAGGTGGCCCTTTTTGGTGGGTATGTCTCTCTGCACTTGTGTCTTTTCAGAGGTATCTGTCCGGCAGCTTTGCTACATGTGTTGAGCTATATAAAATGCATTGATCATTTGGAAAGCTGTTTTTGACACTATCATGCTAATTTTTTAGCACCAAATTAATCTGTCTTGGAGGACTGACTACTTTTCCAGATTTGTGTACAGGTCCTGAAGGTGTGGAACAAGTCTAGGGCCGAACAAGTTTGGGAATTGCACAAGAAAGTGCTGAGACATTTTGTCTCTCACTCCTGACACATGTGATGGGGGTTGTAGACCCATTGTAATTTTTTCTTTTTCTTTGTGAAGAATTATCATCAGGAATAAACTGTAGCTGCTTAGTTGACACATTTTGAAATGGAAATGTGTTGTTACCATAGCTACTGTGACTGCATTAAAGGGTAAGTTCGGTATGAAGCACAGCATGGATATCCTTTGACAACATCATGGACGAGTAGGAATTAGTGCTACGGGTCCAGCATTCTGAACTTACCCTTTAAAGGGCAGCTTTGTGTGCCAGAGGACATCCCATGCTCATACGTCAGTTCAAGAGTTGTTCTTTGTCTATGTGCTTTTATATCTTTTTTTTCTTCTTCTTTTTTAGAAAAGCTTCTCCAGCCAAGTTAGCCCGTGGCTGTACCAAGCTGTGAAGACAAATGGTTATACTGTGGAGAGGGAGCCTGTGGTCAACGTCTCGGGGGTGAAAATCTTCTATGGCTCGCAGACTGGGACAGCGAAAGTACGAATATTGTTCAGTGATCACTTACGCATGCTTACTGGCCAACGTTATGTTATGATATCGCGGACTGTGTTAAGTTATGGTGTCGCCGACTGCGTTACGTTATGATGTCGCCGACTGCGTTATGATATCGCTGACATGATATGAGGTTAAATGCAGTGACACAAAATGAAAGTAAGTTTTTACCAGGGCATGCAATCAAATGGCATCTGTGAGTAGGGGCCACATGAGAAATCCAGATATTTTTCGAGGGCCGAACAAATTCTGTCCTGTCTTATAATAAACTTGAACTTGAAACTTGAACTTGAGCCCCACAGTTCCGGAGTCGAGTGTGGGAAATACATGACGGCTTGCTTGTTCTCTTTTTCCACGTTAACGGTTCACTAAAATATGTTTCTGACAACATTTTAGGCAAGCAATTGCTGGATCATAATTCAGATTTGATCTGTGGGTCAGACCCGGATCAGTTTAATCAACCTTTTCTCCAGCTTGACGTCTTTGCATATAAATCAGACCCGGCTCTGCTCTACCTATCGCCCCCCCCGGGGTCTGATGCTCTATGAAAATACGGCTTGACACATCGTCGCTTTTAAGTAATGCACCCAATTTTCCAACATCATTCATGCATTAACAAGACTTGCAGACGAATGATTGCTCACATTGATCACAGTCCTGAACTACTGTGACTCAACACTGTTGTTGTCCCCTGGCTGCGTGCGCACGTCGATGAACAAGAAACCAGCCTATAAACTGGCGTCGCATGTCACTAAATGCTCTCTTATCTTTGCAGATTTTCCAGTGTCTTTGCCATGTTAACAGATGCATCATTGTAAGTTTAGCTGTTCGCAGTGGCACCAAGAGATAGGGTTGGGTACTGGCAAAACAAAGTAACATTTTTACAATACCATCGATAACAATATGCTGTAATTTATATCCAGTAAACATGAAAATGTGTGCACATTTCAGCAGTAATGTAAGCACCATATATGGGAATCGACCATTTTGAATGAAAGTTTCACCACAACAACTATTGTACAAAAGACATTACATCACAAATTAACTTGCAGTAGAAAACAAAATACTGTCAAATATTGTCATAATGCCCAGCTTAAGGCAAACAGGACTCCCTCACCAGTAAATCAGTGAACACAGATTTAATCAAAACTCCAAAAGTATAGTGTTTCCTATACATGGATTAATCTGTGGCAGCCCACCACAATATCAGACGGGTCCACCAAAGAGATTTCCCAAAACTGACACAGTAACATGTAGATGGTCGTCGGCCAAAAATTTGGATAAAACAAAAAAAAAACCCACAAGCACCAATGTGTTGTGACCAACTGGCTTTCATCAGAGAACCTTTGGTTAATTTTAAACGACAATGTGTACTTTTTCTCGTAATTAAGCAAGTTCTGGAGTGTGTACACAGAACACATTGAGACCACCGGCGCTTCAACTCACCACTTCCTTTGGCTGCTATAGCCTCAAATGCTATAGCCTTGGTGAGCCTTCTCGCGATACCAGACGTATGCCAAGAATGAATGAACGAAAAGTGATTGATTTATTCACGCACAGAATGTGGGGTCTTTTTTTGGCGACAATGGAAAACAAATATGCAGCCACCTCGACCACCAAGAAACCACGAATTTGCTCTACAGAAAGTCTGAATGCACAAAAAAAAAGAAAGCACACAGATGTAACAGAGCAAAGACGGTCATTTGGAAATGTACTGAAAACACCAAGACATTATCGCTCGCACCCCGCAGGCGCCACAATTACACATTATTGCAAAGTAATAACATCTGAGAAGGAGTACTTTATTGTCCTTATTGGCACTGGCCATTGGCTGAGTTCTTCAGATCAGCACACCAGTGCCAATAATGAAGATATAGGCTATCACAATCTCAAATGTGATATTGATTTTATACAACATTTTTATAAAAGAAATTTCAAACTTTAAATAAAGACAGACACTTTGGGTCTTGATAACTCCGTTATGGCCCCCTATTTCTTTGGCCCAGCACCCAGTATGAAGTAATAGGGCTATAAATATTCATATTCTACTCTGATTTAAATCTAGAGGCCAAGCACATTGGTTGTCTGCTGAAAATAAAAAGTCAATGTATTGACTTTTCGGAAAGGTACTCTCGAATGTGTTATGAATATGAAAGCTGGGATCTTCACTTTGGTTTGTCCTAGGGCTTTGCAAAGGTGCTGTCTGAAGAGGTTAAGGCTTTGGGTATCGCAGCCGAGGTGATCGACATGAAAGACTATGATCCAGATGACCAGCTCTCCGACGAGGTACAGTAGGACAAGTCGTTACTCCCAAAGGGAACCTGCTTTTTTTTTTTTTTTTTATTACCCGCTGACGCTTAACTTTACCGGACACACATTGAATCCTTCAGACCAAGAAGAACCATATCTTTCATGACATGGAACAATGTTTTCAAATGTAATTTTCGAAAGATGGTAATTTGGAGTGTTGTGTACATTCACAGTTCAATACAAAAGAGGTTGAGGACTTTTGGGTGATGTATGGGATGTGTATGTTTCAGTCCGTAATCATTTATGGATTTAAAACCTTACACCAAGGTATTAGTGTGCAGCATGTTGATTGTAAATTAGTTAGATAAGTAAACACAGTTAATTTAGTTGATTCATTTTAATGATTAATAATGAGGATTTCATATAGAGTCAGATGCACCATTGATTATTTTTTCACACCCCTCATATATCATGATATATACTCATTGATTTGTAATTGTGTACATTTGTTTGTTTTGAGCCAACAGTGAAGCCAGATGATACATTTCTGTTATCTTTACATGTTTCTAGCTGTGGGAAAAGTTTTTAAGTGTAGAAAGACTGCACACTGACCAAGCCAGTAATAAAAGGCATTGTCATTATCTTCCCATCGAGTTTATTAGAATGTAAAAAAGTATTTCAAAATGAATTGAAATGAAGATTTATATGAAGATTAGAATGAAGCTTTATAACGAAGTATAAGTGTGCCAAGCAGGCACCTTAAACAGGCAACGCGTTTAGATGGTGAAGGTCTTCAGGTCAGATTAAACCCTGGCAAACAATCACTGAGAACGCACTAGCAAAACAGAACAACAGTAGAACAACAGTAGAACAACACCCAAACACAGTCTGAGGGCCGGACTCTATTATGCTCAGAGGCAGCTTTCCCCCACCTTCATCGTCCTGTGACTCCGTTCCTCAAATGGCTGGCACTGAGAGAGAAGTATTAGTATTAAACAAATCTCGGTCAACCGAGGAAAAGATTGATTATTTTCACC
>OMKL01056081.1:0-12584 GCA_900302295.1 Parasudis fraserbrunneri | reverse complement strand
TTTATGTATAAAAATATAAAAAAAAAAAAAAAAAAAAAAAAAAAACATTTATACAATTTATTTTCACTGCATAGGCTGTATAAATTAGACTGTGCTGCCATTTTCAGAATAAATTGGACACTGTATAGGTCTACTTGTGCCGTGTCAGCATGAAAACTATACCACACCATTCAGCAAGACCAAAGCTTTAATTAAAGACCACTGTATAAGCAAAGGCTGTGTCCGAGAAATTGTTGCTGGCTTATAACCACCCAGAGTAGACAAGAAGTGCCATTTTCAGAATATATCAGACACTGTACAGGTCAACTTGCACCATGCCAGCATGAAAACTATATCACACCGTTCAGGAACTGCTCACACCACAGCTTTAATTAGATACCACTAACTAAGCAAACGCTGTGTCCAAGCAATTGTTGCTGGCTTTTCTAACCACAGCTTTCATTAGACACCATTGTATAAGCAAAAGCTGTGTCCAATAAATTGTTGCAGCTTGGATGACAGTGGGATGTGAAAATGGAGGTCCTCCTGAGTCTGTGGATATATGTTTCATGCTGCCATTAAGCCAGTAGACTTGTACAGTGTCCAATATAGTCTGAAAATGGCACGTTGAGTGTAGTTTGGGTGGCTTTTAGGGCCAGCAACAATTTATTTTACACAGCTTCTGCTTAGATGACAGTTGGTTGTGAAAGTGGAGGTCCTGAGTTTGTGGATATGTTTCATGCTGCCATTAAGCTGGTAGACTTGTACAGTGTCCTATCTTGATATTATATGTACTCCAATAAACATAATGTATCCAATTAGGTACTCAGAAGAACTTTATCAATATTTTCGTCATTATCATACAGAAACATAATGTGTATTGTATATCTTAATTCAAATGCGTTGTTTGTTGTTTTAATGTGCAAAACAAACCTTTATCAATAGCGTCCGTGTGCGCTCGACTTGTGCAGAATCGTTCTTTTATTTTGAAAAGGTCCGACCGGAAGTCGTATTGTTGTTGCCGCTAGCGGAACACAGCTTGCTAGCTGAACTCAGGACACAGCGACACAGGTTGTGGAGGGCTAGCTCGCTCGCGGCTCTTTGACGTTATTTAAAGATTTTCTGATCCCCAGTATGTCTTTGCATATGCTGAAAGTGTTTGTTAATGAGCGACTAAGAGTTGCAGCTGAGGAAATCTTTGGTGCTGTTGAAAAAACAATAACAGATTACGAGGAGATTTCTCGTCGTATCAGGCTTCACGACGTTCTGAAACACGAGGAGGTTCCCAGAGAAGGTTTGTGGACAGCTGGTGTCTTCATTATTTGAATATCATATGTCATACGAGTTCAAAGTATAGCTAAATACGTTGTTGGCAGCCGGACTTGAAACTATGCTAACCGATGCTAACGTCTTTCCTCTCCTTGCAATTTTCCCTTGACCTTCGTTAAAGTCCGGGTAAATCAATAATACTAAATATTTGTAGCGAGTTTGTCACACCACAGAAAAATGTGTTATTAACCACCCAGCCAAATTTGAATGATTAAAAACGTCAATAACTATTATAAAACCCAGCTCAATAACAGCTCATCTTGCTGCTCAGACAATTTCTTAGGGTTGTGGGGGCGTGGTCAGACCACGCTTGATTGACAGCTCACTTTCAGCTCTAGTGCCATTTTATTCACTAAAACATTTTGCCATAATCTACCAAATGAAACAATCAAACGGACCTACTTGGTTGGAAAGCTTGAGTAATTGACTAACTAGCAAACTAAGTTAGACCACCCAAATCTGTGCTTTTATTTAACTATACCCCCAGAATATGGTGCTAATTGTTTTCGCATTTTCCATTCACATACATGAAATGGTTAGCTGTAGCTTTTCTATGCGAAACTGTTGAGCTTATTATCAACTACCCCAGTAGCTAGTCTGCTAGTTAGTTATCTTGACTAATCGGCTAACTAGCAGACTAGGGTAGACCACCCATATCTGTTGTTATTGAACTATACCACCCGGTTTAAGTAGCTAAGTGTTTTAGCACTTTCCACCCGCTTACATGAAACGGTTAGCATTAGCTTTGTTATGCTACACTTTTGAGCTACTTATCACCTCTGGGAGAGCCATGCTAATGCACGCTAATTTTTATTTAGTGGGTGGCACCAGTGCGTCATCGAGCCATTATATCAGCCAAGGCGTTCCTGTCCTCTTGTGCGTGTTATCAAACTTCAATATGTCGTCTCGGCATACTGAAATAACATTGAATAGCCAATACAGGCCTATCCAGTGGCATTCAACAAATTCTCTTTACTTCTTTATCCATAGTCTCCCTGAAAGTCACTTTGTCTGAAGAGGAAGCCCCTGTTGAGCAACAGCATGCTCACCAGTGGAATGCCACCCTGGGCCAGGACACAGAAACCTCACCATTCCAAGAGCCTCAGGAACACTGGTCCTGCCAAAACGAACCTGAAGCCAACACCTTAACTTCCATATTTATTCCTACTTTTGCTAAATGTGATTCCACCAATCAATCTACCCAAACATTATGCAACAGAGAGAGAGATTCTCAACCCAGTACTTCAATGGAGCAGATTAAAACACCCAAAGGAGATGACTGTGGAGCATTGGAAACAACCAATGACTGGAAGCCCCTCTCTTTAGAGACTTCTGAGGCTGAGAATGAAGATATCAGTGATGATGACTGGATAAAGAATGGAGAATCTAAGTCAAATTTTAAGACACAAAAATCAAAGAGGACAAGGCAAAGACCAAAAGAGACCAATGTTAGTTATGAGAGCAGGGAACACGGGGAGTTGTTGAATCTGAATTCCTTTTCGGAAGATCGAAGTCCATTTCACTGCAAGGTGTGTGGAGAGTCTTTCCGTGGCAGGAGTTACTTGATGAAGCATGTTAGAGTGCATCCAAAAGATTTGACCAGCCTCCGTCCTGACAACAATGTCATATCTGTAGAAAATGTCATCAAGCACTTGCAAACTCACAGGGAGGAAAATCTGTGTGAAATCTGTGGCAAAACCTTTACCCAAAAGTCTCATTTGAAAAGGCATATGTGGGTTCACACGGGACAGAAATCACACTGCTGCAAAGACTGTGGCAAGACATTTGGCAGAAGTGAAAGTTTGAGAATACACAGGCGGGTGCACACAGCAGAAAGACCATATGTCTGTGTTGTTTGTGGCAAAGCTTTTAACCAGAAGTGCAATCGGGATGCTCACATGAGGAGCCACACGGGGGAGAAACCCTATGGCTGTGGTGTTTGCGTAAAAGCATTTGCGCACAAGAAAGACATGGTCAGGCACATGAAAACTCACAGAGATGCATCACAGTGATTGAGTCTGTATGGACCTTTGAATTATAGTGATGTTGCACACTGTGATAAGTAAATAATAATGGAAGATTACTTTATTGTAAGGATGTATCAATATGTTTTTTTTAGGCCGATGCTGATATCCAAATTACCCAACCCATATTGGCCAATACTGATATATCGATTGTTGTAAAATAGGGCTGCAACTAACGATTATTTTCATTATCGATTAATCTGTCGATTATTTTCTTGATTAATCGATTAGTTGTTTGATCTATAAAATGTCAGAAAATGGTGAAAAATGTCGATCAGTATTTCCCAAAGCCCAAGATGACGTCCTCAAATGTCTTGTTTGTCCACAACTCAAACATATTCAGTTACTTGGCATAGAGGACTAAAGAAAACAGAAAATACTCACATTTAAGAAGCTGAAATCAGAGAATTGAGACTTTTTTTTTTAATGGCTCAAACCGATTAATCGACTTTCAAAATAATTGGCGATTAATTTAATAGTTGACACCTAATCGATTAATCGTTGCAGCTCTATTGTAAAAATGTCAGTACAATTGCAGGCACAAAACAGGTTCAGCTTCTTAGACTTGCCTATCTTCAGGTAATCAAGTGGTATCATGAGTGTAGAGGGTTACAACATTCCTCATAACAAACTAGACTAATACTGTTGCTGGCCAACGACAAAGGGTATATCCATGAACCACCCCCAGTCCTCAATGACACCTTTTGATAAGGCCCCTTATATTACATATTGACACCATCAGAAAGATATCACAAAGGGACAACACATTTAAAATTTCATTCGGATCAGACATGCTATTGAGGAGTTCATATTTTTAGTTTTGTGAGAAAGCGCCACCGTGAGGCCAAATGATGCAAAACTTCATAGGCCTCCTTGAATTTAGCCTAGTAGAACAAACATGACATTTGGTGCAAATTGGACAAGTGTCCACAAGTAACATGTCACTTCCTGTTTACCATACATACATACTGTACGACAAATTGGTCAGGAGATACGCTCATTCGAAAATGTATCCCTGACATTTTAATTTCAGGGATATACGGTAATAAAGGACACAACTATGATACAATGTAAATTAAAGGAGTAATTCAATGAAATAAATTTTTTCATTAAACAAAATCCTTTTTCATGTCATTCTATTGTTTATTTGGCACTTGTGTCAAGTAACACACTCCCAGTGAAAAGTTAAAAGAAAAAAGACAATTCTAATATCGGTTTTAAAAATACCATTGGCCTGATACCAAATGTTGCCTGATATTCTGGTGCATCAACTTGAGGTTGTTGAGGTTCAGGGCCTTGCTCAAGGACACTTAAAAAAAAAAAAAAAAAGAAGAAAATAATTTTATTTTTTTTATGCAGATGGTGGGCACTACAGAATATATTCTAGTCACCCTCCAGTTGCAAACTTACAACGTGAATACACCCTCCTGTCAGTGATGTGTGTGTCAAACAAGCAACTTTTCAATTACTGGCCTCCACACCAATCTGCGTTGATGCTGTCCCTTGATTAGATATACAAGCCAAATAGCCAGAAACATATGTTTCAGATAGGGTTCTCTCACTCTCTATAGTTCAGGGAAATTAACATTTAAGTTGGATTAGAATTAATGTGAAATGATATACAGGCTGTATTAGGACTGGGAATCGGCACTGATTAATTTAGATTCTGAAGGTCCCAATTCGATTTGATACTGAATAGATTAAATTTGAAATCAAGTCAGTAAGGCTTGATGGCGCTGGTTTCAGGGGGCTAGCACCTGCCATTGATGTCAAAAGATGTAATTTGGTCAACTGAGTTTCTGTAGTAGCTCAGCAGCAAGTTTGCGCGAGGCCAACTAGAGACACCTGCAGGATAGGAGGCATGCTAGAAATAACGTTTAGCAAAAATCTTAACACATTCACTGAAAAAAGTCAGAGATTAAAAGATAGATCTTGGGATTTAAAAAATTGATATGGGATCATTAAAAAAAACACGATTCAATAGAGTGTTTTTATATTTTTACCCTAGTCTGTAGATATGAGTACAGTAAAACAGATTCCTCTTCTGGAAGTGATCCCGTTTTGTAAAGCTGTATCAACCTTGGCATAACATTTCCATTGAATGTTGATGTTCTGCAGTGTTTTTTCTTTCTCACTCAACTGGGTCTTTATCCAACTGTTCACAACAAGTTCTGTGGATTATCATGAGTAACTGTGTCATGATTTCTGGAAAGGGATACTGCTGTTGAATTTTTCAAATGTAATTCTTTGACGCCACAAAATCAATTCTATTTAGCTCCATCGTGTTGGAGTGATGGCAGACATCATCTCGCTGAAAACTTAATACCTCGGCATATCATACCAAAACTATCTAGATGTTTAGATGGCACTCGTGTGAAGAGGATTTTGTTTATTTATTTTTGTATTTGGGTGAACTTTCCCTTTAAGAACATTTGTTGCATTAGAAACATGTTGGAGGCCTATACACAGAAACACCATGTAAATTACCTGTCTTCATACTTCCTCACAATCTTGCATCAGGGAGTTTTAGATGGATTGACAGGGAAATTTACCAGCACACACTTCGAAGGCTCTCTCTCTCACACACACACACACACACACACACACACACACACAAACACACACACACACACCTCTGCACATATATCCTTCACTTCTTACCCATTTCTCTCTTATCATCCCTCTTGTTTCATTCCTATCTATCGACATTATTACCCCATATCTCTTAACTCATTATCCGTACACTGTACGTCAGTGCTCCACTTATTTTATCTACTGTACTATATAAATACTTTGTTAGCCCGCCATTCTATAATGATCCAGTGTAGGGCTTCATTGCTGTACTCTGAATCTCTCCTTGTTGCAACAAGATGCTTAATTAAATTCTACCCTCAATCAAAGACTGTTGTCTGCCTCCGTAAATAATCTTAAGATTATTCGTTATCATGGCTGCTCTTGGATAAAAACCTTTCCCCTCCAAGAAAACTTTTAAGGAATTGAGAAAAATAACCTTATTTCCAGATTGACAACCATGAAAATATACAAAGTTGTTGTGTTTTGAATGGATTTCAGGCGCCCTTTGTGTCATGATGAAACTTATAACTGTAATATAAAAACAGTTGAAGGATAAGCACTCAATGAAGAAACCTGAGTCCACATAACATACAGGGTACTGTCACGGTCAACATCTTACTATTTTAATTTATGTTAATTCTCCATGGAGCTATAGCCTTCTTTACATCTGTGTGAGCTCATAGATTAACATGCAGGAGAAACTTCTCACTTCTGTTTCTACCCATGGAAGATGGAATGTTCGTTAACAGAATGAACTGTCTGACTGCTCAAAGGTTTAGGAATAATATAATTATAATATATATAATATAATAAATTTTTTGTTGTTGCCATATTTATACATGCTGTGTGAAAGAGCAAGTGGTGTTGAGAGGCTTGTACTTCCTCCACATTTTGACTTACATATAGTATACGACTTACGTGTATATAGTACTTCCAGTAAAATACACTGCAAACTAGGCAGGAGGAAGATATACTGTATTTGTACAGTGATGAAAAATAAAGGTCTAGATATCAGTTTGAGATCACAAGTATGATCTACTTTGAAATTATACACTCTACTGATCCTTTAGAGAACATTTTCTTCACTCTTACTGAAAATATAACTAACAAAAAGTCAAGTCATACATTTTACTTGAGGAATTAGAGGTCAAAAGCAGACAAGCTATACTGTGGTTTTAGATTGTTAACTTGTGAATTTTATTCACTCAAGGGATCAAAAACAAGGACATAATAGTACATATTCACCCATTTACACTACTATGATCTAAATACTATCTGTATTTTCATACATATTGCAAAATCATCAATGCATGTAAACTCAAAAAGAGGGGTTTCATCAACTTTTGTTAATAAGTACTGTAAAAATATTCTATTAGAAAAGTTACATTTCAAGAGATTGTGCTGCTGTAAGCAATACTACAAAATTAATGCAATTCATTCAATTCATGTAGTGACTCAATTACAGCACATTAATTATAAAACAGTGTCTGCAAAAGTCAAAATACATGCTCTACGTGCATAGTTCAGGACAAAATACACTGTAATTAAAGGGGAATGCCACCTATTTTAACAATTCACATTATGTTCTTCCTGTGCCCCTGGACAGTTCCGTCATTAAGTCAGAGCCTCATTCACTGTCTATGGAGCAGTCCCAGATTTTACATCCCAGGGACATCACTGACTGGAGGGTTCTCTCTCTGATTTCTAGCTTTAGGTGACCATGGTGCATGTTCACAAACACTAACTTAACTGTCCCGGGGCACAGAAAGAACAGATGTCAATTCTTAAAATGGGTGGCATTCCTCTTTAAAATGTGGCTCAAAAGTGTATTGTTGATAGAACTGCACATTCACAATGTGAGTTCGAAGAGCTTAGCTTCCATTTTACGTGACTTACAAACACATCGAGGCACATGCTACTGTCAGTAGTTAGAAGTAGGGAAAGGGAACAACTCTCCTGACATTACTTGTGGTCCGAGTACAAAAGAAACGTACAGAATGTATACAATTCAGTTGACAGTACAGGCCCCGCCTTGAGATGTTAATGAAAAAGATAAATTAAAGGTTGAATGGAGGTGGCATTTCACCTCCAATTCACATCTTCGTCGCCATCCATATGAAGATGCTCTCTCCATTTCTCCTGCCCTGGCTCAGTCTCCCGGCACTTAATACTCGATGGTCACTGACTTAGTCTTCAGGTATTCGTTGAGCGCTTCTTGTCCTGTTGGAGAAAAGTTACAGAGAAGGGACGTCAGTACATGTATGAAACACTTGAGGCTTCATGTCGAGTACCTTATCATCAATGCCATCACCAGAGGGACATATTGGGTATCCCACTAGCAAGAAAATCAAGCTTCAATCTCTACACTAGAAATAATATATTCAAATCCAAATGGATAAAAAAAAAAAAAAAGAAATCAGAAAATAGAAAACTAAGTTGGAAATACATCAGAATCCACTGACTGGAGAATATTAGTGAAACCAACCAAGTTCTACAAACATTCTAGATATCAAAATCTATCACAATAACATGGTAGTTTTTCTCACCTAGGTCCTTGCCAAAGCCAGACTGCTTGAAGCCTCCGAAAGGCGCAGCCACATCGGTCTTGTTGTAGGTGTTGACGAAGACGGTGCCGGCGTTGAGCTTCTCGCTGACGTACAGGGCCTTGCCGATGTCCCGTGTGAACACGCCAGACGCCAGACCGTACTCCGTGTCATTAGCCCTCCTCAACACGTCATCCACCTCACTGAGGGAGGGAGGGAGGAAGGGAGAGAGAGGAGAGGACAGAGGAGATAGCATGGAGAGCGGGCAGTAGAGGGAAAGAATAGATGAATGACAGAAAAAATTGGGAAAATAAATTGAGATTAGCGAGGGCAGCCTTATATACCATCTGAATCTTTTCGTTTAAAATGTTTTCTATTAAGCCAACAAAATCGTATACATACAGAATTTGCTTGCTCCTTGTTAAAGAAAACACTCGTGGTGCATGCTTGCAATGTGACTGTAGAAAATATTAGAACTTTTGGAGCGATTGTTGCTTCAGAACTGCAATTCCTGCTAAATGTTTGCCCTGGCACATGGGGGCGAGATATTTTGCAAATCTTTGTTGTTCATCGCCTACCATCTGTTGAGCTCATTAACCGGTCCACTCACCCATCCTTGAACTTTGAGATGATCATGACAGGGCCAAAGGACTCCTCCTTGGCGATGTACATGTGGTCCTGAACATCGGTGAAGACTGTAGGCTCAAAGAAGAAACCTGGAGATACAATCAGACACAGCAGAGTTAGTAACCATATAAGAAATACAACTGGTTCATACAAAGGGGGTGAGGTAGCCTAGAGGTTAAAGAAGTTGCCTTAAGAAAAAAAAAAAGGTAGCCGATTTTGAATCCCTGGCACAGCCGGTAAAAAAATTCAAGATGCCCTTGAGCAAGGCACCTAACACCCAACTGCTCCAGTGGAGAGTGTGTATGTGTGTAACCCTCCCTCGCCCTGCAACTACTCCCCAAGGCTGCTGCTGTAAATAAGAATACGTTCTTCAGCAACCTGCCTGATTAAATAAGAGGTAAAAAAGAAAAAGAAAGAAAAGAAAAGTACCTAATAATTACATTATATAAGTAAAATAGGCATGATGTGGGCCAGCTTTACACAGGTACATAATGGAAACGCCTTGCATCAGTAATCAGAGATGCAGCATAAATTTAGTAATGCAATAAGAAAACAAGAAATAGCCTAACTAAAAAGACTGCAAGATCCCAATCATGGTCCCATGAATTTGACATCCATCTGCCTCACCTGGGCGGTTCACCTGTTTGCCACCACACACCAGGGTGGCCCCCTCCTTGACACCTGTCTGGCAGTACTCCACCAGCTTGTCCAGATGGGCCTTGTGGTTCTGGGGGCCGTGGTCTGTGGCGCGGTCAAGGGGGTCGCCGATTTTCATCTTCTTGATCTCCTCAACCTGAGAGGAAATATGTGCCAATGGTGACATGGCAGAAAACACCAGTGCTAGGGAACTGTAAGAGGAATGTTTTTTTTTTTTTTTTTTAAATTAGCCTAGACATTTTCACTTGAGAAAGTTATTGTCACCAGACTACCTGCCTGTTCTGCTTTAGTTCTGCATTTATAATAAAACACAAGATACTTGTGCCCTAATGATAAGGATAAGCGCTCAATGAAGAAACCCAATCCCATTGCCAACAGAAATTCTAACATGCCTATAATTATACTATGGAACTGCACACTACAAATGTATTACATGGCCCATTATGGCCCCCAAACAGCAAATCAATATACCGATTTCAAAACAGCTTGGGACAGAAAGATTCTTTTATGAAGTTTTGGTGTCAGGGTAAAGATATAGACCTTTTCATAAACATTCTAAATGGGCCCAAGTGTATTTCCTTCTGAAAAAGTCTATACTGCAATCTCCTATGGAACTACGTTTATTTATCTAGGTTCTAAAATGTTCTGAGAGTGTAAGAGATACTGTAAGTTTAAAAGAACACATACCACTCTCTTCAAATACTGGTCGTGAATGGAGTCTTCCACAAACAGTCTGCCGGCTGCAATGCAGTTCTCTCCCTTGTTGAAGAACACTGAGCTCATGCCCTGAAACGCAAGCAAGTGCACACACACGCACACACACACACACACACACACACACACACACACACACACACACACACACAGTATTGTAAATGTTGATAGTACTGTATATAGGTGATCTTATGTGAAAAACATAGGTGTTCTTATGTGAGAAAGCTGAATAAAGAAATAATATTAACTGACCATGCGCACAGCCTTGTCCATGTCACAGTCGCTGAAGATGATTAGGGGAGATTTCCCCCCTAGTTCCAGAGATACCTTCTTCACATTACTGACTGCACAGCTTTAGGACACACACACACACACACACACACACACACACGTATTGTCGGAGGTAATCATATCAAAACGTTTATATTTTTATAGTATGGAGATCAAGCTCTCCATTGCAGATGTGACCCGTTAAGAATTTATTTTACAAAAAAAAAAGCAATAAAATGCCATAGTATAATAAAGACATTACCACAGAAATATCTTACATCAAATGAATGTTAATTTACCATTAACCCTAAATGGGGTAGGGGAATAACTGAAACTAAGTGTTATATTTGCATTGACGTATAGATAGACACAGCACATTTATGTACTATAGACATATCATATATAAATACACTTGACCCCTCACCTCTTCATGATGTGTTTGCCAATCTCAGTAGATCCGGTGAAGCCCAGCTTACGCACATCAGGGTGGTCAGACATGCGCTGGCCCACCAGGGCTCCTGACGGAAGGAAGAACAGAGAGCGGTCTGCTTGAAGGGGCATTTTGATGATTTTTTTTAACCTGAATCCTATCGTTCTGTTGTGAGGAGGACTTGTGAAAATCAATCGGTCATAAAACTTACCAACTTATCAAACTCCCCCAACCACTCCCCCACAAATATAATAAGTACAGTAACTTGGGTTATGTTTATGGACCTTCAATTAAACCTCACGGGTATATCTTGTCATTAATTGTTATTATTGACCGTCCATTTAAACCAGGGGTATTCAATTAAAATTCAAAGAGGTCTAGTTAGAGAAAAGCAAAGGTCCGGAACATATGATTCAGTGCCATATATATTGAAATAGCCTGGTAGTTGTATCACTGACTTGAGTTGCGATGCTTATCAGAATGCACAGATTTTATTGGCTGAGTAGCATCACGTGAGATGCATGCAATTTGTCTGAGTTTCCTGGGCTGCAAAACCAGCTTCGTAAAGGCTAGAAAATCTGTGCCGGTTAGAAAAGAAATAGAATTAATAATTCTCAATAATTTATTGGTTATAGGTCCCAGTCCGGATAGGACGGTGTCTGGGACCGGACCTGGGCCGCGGTCCACCAACTAGTGACCTCTAATCTAAACCAAATGCCTGTGTGTGTGTGTGTGTGTGTGTGTGTGTGTGTGTGTGTGTGTGTGTGTGTGTGTGTTCCTACCTGATCCAGGGAGGATGTTGATGACTCCCTTCGGGAATCCTGCCCTTGCCGCTAACTCTGCAAACTTCACGGCGGTCAGCGGTGTGACCTGAAAACACAAACTTAAACTGAC
Organism: Parasudis fraserbrunneri; assembly: GCA_900302295.1. NCBI lineage: Eukaryota > Metazoa > Chordata > Actinopteri > Aulopiformes > Chlorophthalmidae > Parasudis > Parasudis fraserbrunneri. Next base: position 543 of record OMKL01056081.1, on the reverse strand, counting down.
TCCTCTGTAATGTTCTCTGCACAGTCTCTGCATTTAACAATTTCCATTATGTATGGAGTACAGACAGTGTGATTCCTTCCTAACCTGGGCCGGTTTGAGGACCACTGTGTTGCCTGCTGCCAGGCAGGCAGCTGTCTTCCAGGCCAGCATCATCAGGGGGTAGTTCCAGGGAATCACAATGGCACACACTCTGGGATGGGGGAAGTAGGTAAATCATTTAGAAAGAGGCAAATGTGCTCTATTATTCTCACAACCTTATCTCATTGTTATATTCAGTTTAACTACATCATGGTACAGTGGACTAATACACTGACTTCACTCCCCTCCACAGCCTGCAGCCATACTGGATGTCACGCTGCTACACTGACATAGATAGCCGTGAGTGTATACAGTATGGAGAGTGATGCATATTCTTTACAGGCTGTATTTGTGGTGCTGTCCCTGTACGTGAGGTCCTTGTACCATGTGTGTCTGTCATACTGTGGTACTTTGTAAGTTGTTATGTCTTTGCACCACTGTCGCCAAGACAAATTCCTGTACATT
>OMKL01056014.1:1926-13887 GCA_900302295.1 Parasudis fraserbrunneri | reverse complement strand
ATGTCTATACTACTATGTACTATGCTACTATATCTATACTACTATCTACTATGTCTATACTACTATGTACTATGCTACAATATCTATACTACTATCTACTATTTCTATACTACTATGTACTGTGCTACAATATCTATACTACCATCTACTGTCTATACTACTATGTACTATGCTACAATATATATACTACTATCTACTATGTCTATACTACTATGTACTATGCTACTAAATCTATACTACTATCTATTATGTCTATACTACTATGTACTGTGCTACAATATCTATACTACTATCTACTATGTCTATACTACTATGTACTATGCTACAATATCTATACTACTATCTACTATGTCTATACTACTATGTACTATGCTACAATATCTATACTACTATCTACTATGTCTATAGTACTATGTACTATGCTACAATATCTATACTACTATCTACTATGTCTATACTACTATGTACTATGCTACTATGCCTATTCTACTATGCACTCAAAGTGAAGCACTCAAGTTTGGCCCTGCTAGACGAACAATACCACTTACCCTTAAGGAGTATATATGTCATTTTTCCCCAGCGCCTAAATTTTGGACTGCCAAAAAATGCATTTTTCACAAAAAAACAAAAAACTAAAAAACACAAGACTTATGCTGTTCGCGGCCAACAGCAAACGGTGTATCTCTGAAACACCTCCAATCCTCAATGACATCTTTTGACTACACCCCCAAAACAGTTTGGTCTGCCAACTTTCATTATGCAACTTTTAAAAATGGTGGTCTATATATGCCACACAAGTTTAGTGTGAATGAAGTGTACAGCCTAGGAGGAGTAGGATTTTTTTTTTTTTATCAAAATGGCGGCCATATTGTTATACATAATACATAATATCTGTAGGATATCACAAAGGGACAGCACATTTCAAATTGCATCATGATAGGACAAGCCGTTGAAAAGTTAACTTACACAGCAAGTTTTGTGAGAATCAGGCTTAACAGCTTGGGAGGAGAAGGGAAACAACCACAAAACCATCCAGACCCACTGCACAACTACGTGTAGGCTTTTGTGTTGCATCTTCATGACCTGCGTGTGCATCCTACAAAATGCCCCACAAAACGTCCACGTATGAGTGGCCACAATTTGCCACGCATCGCCCACAACGGGAGTCCTGCGTGCCGTGGGAAAAAGCAATTAAAAATAATTCAAAATGGTGGAAAATCCAATACAGCAGATTTCAGAGATCCTTATGGCAAATTTGTTGTCCATGAGGAGCCGCATCTCTGGGTATAATGTTTGTGACTATGACTTAACGGGTCAGGAGATACGCTCATTTGAGAATTAAAAGTTTGGCCTGATGAGGAAAGGTCATGGGGTCAACAACATCAAAAGGGTTCTCCCTTTAGAGCAGAAAATCTAATGAAAGGATCTAAATCGGCGTTTATTTTCAAAGGAAACGCTTGTGTGTGTGCGTGCCTTCTTCCTTTCACGTGAAATGACATAGACACGAGTGATGTTTGAAATTGATCAGGCTGTGCTAGTGTACAGGGACTCATTTTAATAATGCTATGCAGCATTAGATGTTAGCTAATATAACAAAATGAGCGCTAAAAAGCGAATGGTTGATGCCGAAAGTAGAGGCGTTTAACAAGTCATGGACCTCCAAGTATTGTAGAAGCAGACTCGGATGTGGGTGGCGAACAGGTGCGACGTAATGGTTTATAAACGGAGACGTCCTGGTGGGTAATGGCTCAAATGCTCCCCGTTTTGCAGCTTGGTGAAGTGACAACCAGTTCTCAAGTGTCTTGCTTGATTCATGATAGGACTGGAATGTGGGCTAATACAGTTTTCATTGCGGTCTTGTACATTACCCCACTAGGGTGGAACAGAACAGAATGGCGTGGTTGCAACTCGCAAGTCTGTTTGTATGTAAAGCGAGGGAGAGAGTGTCTCGCGTACCCATGTGCGTCAGGTTATGCAGAACATCTTATGGCAACATAAGGTCTGTAAATTATATAAAATAGAGAATACAGAAAAGAAGGTGCATACTGTAAATGACTGATTCTTCCCACCACAAGTGCTTTTAAAGCAACCGTATCTGCCATTTCATTGTGCTTTCAACAGCAGAGCAGATCCCTCCCTCCCAGTAATGAACATAAACATAAGTCAAGTGTGGATAATATAAGGGTTGGGTACAGTTAATATTGCCTTGTCAGCCTCCCCTAAAACCGATTCATCTTTGCTTTGGTACGGTCAGAGGTTGTTGCGCATAGCTGTCTGTCCTGCTCAGCTGTCAGCTGACTTGCTGTCAGTGCACTAGCTCAAGCCCATCAGACTGACTCCTCCCACTGAGTGAATTGACAAATCTACCCATGGATTGTAATTTGTATCACAGACATCTTGCTGTCATCTAAAAGACTTTATCATAATGACTAACTATAATGATTATATATGATGTGCTATAATGATAGAATTAGCGGTTAAGACGTGACGGAATTTGTTCGGCCTTCGACAACAATCTGGATTTCTCGTGTGACCCCCCCAAGGAAAAATAATTGCCCACACCTGCTTTAGAGGCAATGAATGTTCACAGTAAATTTGAAAAGATTGCACAAGGATCTGCCACGGCCATGGTTGGGAATACATAATATCCCCAACACTGTTGTTTATTGTTGATATAAATATTATATGCCCATATAAAGTGTAGACATATTTTCATTATCTAGTTGACTGACTGAGCTCTTGATACAATGACTAACACCAGACAACAAGTAGCCTAAATATATATAATAATAATAATAGTAGTAATAATTATATATATATATATATATATATATAAATATATATGGTAAAGTTTGTAAACACTGTAGTAACACAGACTCATTTAAGAAAGGTCCAAAAAGCTTTTTGGATTCACATTTATCTTTTCTATGGGATAAGAACATTTTATTTACATCGGCCAGTCCTATGCTTAATTGATATTTCGATTGCCAGAGTGTGTGTGTGTGTGTGTGTGACTGTGTCTGTGCATGAAATATCTCGCAAAGGGGCGAGATGATATTTGTGGTGTATAAGTTTGACGCTATAAGCAAGGTATATGCATAGGAGCCACGTTGACAAAAAAATATTTTTGAAAGAGCCACATTAAAAAACACCCCGTTCCTCAACCAAACCAACATCAGGCTACCAAAGCTTTTTACAAGCTATGACAAAGCGAGATCATACTGCGTGCCGGACCAGTAGGCTACTGAAACGTATTACTATTACCATGGCAACCTTAACTATTGATACATATGGGAAAATCACAAGCAGTGCGTAATTATTGCCATTTACATTAGTGGTTTCCCCAGGCAAGTGTCCCTGTAGTAGCCTAGGTTACCGACAGCCCATCAGTACAAAGCACCATGTAGAGTGCTGCTTGAAATTATGTGAGCCCCTTGTGCAATTATAGATTTTATTTTTATTCATTTTTTTTTTACCATTAAATCTTTATTTAATCAGAACCAGGAACAGGTTTATATTTACCAATTCCATATGTTGGTTCAGAGGAAATCATGCGTGCGGTAGAAAAACAAAATTAAAAAGGAATTAGTGCAGGTGCAAAAATAAGTGAATTTTGGTTAAATAAAGTAGGTAAGAATATCAGGTGGGTAAATAATTGGGTACTAAATCAACCAAACAAAGGAGAGATCTTTCAGAAAGAGTTTGGGTGGGACACTGATAAATAGAGATAAGAAAACTGGTCAGTTTGGTATTAACCGTACAGGTGAATGCAAAACACACCATGCTGAGAGGAAAAGAGATCTCAGAGCATCAGTCAGGGGAAGGCTATAAAATCATCTAAAAAAGATTTGATCAGTCCAGTGTGAGATGATTCAGCCCAGAAATGGATGCCCTTCCAAAATATCCCCATGGGCCACAAGAAAAATAATAAATCGGGTAAAAGCCAACCCAAACATAACATCTAGAGATTCGCAGACCTCCATTGCTGCATCTCAGGTAACTGTAAGCTAGTAAAGTCTATAACTATAGAAATAGAATAATAAGGCTGCAGACTGCCTGATCACCACAAAGTCCACAGCTTTAGATTATCTCTCCCCAAGGTGGGAAAGACAGAGAAGGGAGGCAACACACACATGCACACACACCGATAGCGAGAGAGAGACGGGGTAGAGATAGAGAGAGGTACAGAGAGAGAGAGGGACAGAGACAGACACACACACACACACAGTTCTCAACACAAGAGTGAGAGAGAGTATTAGTCGGTAAACGTTTAGCAGGAGATAAACATGGGACATGCCCCATTCAGTGGGATTTGTGACTCTCTTGCGGCACAATACTCAGGCTCTGTGCTACCTGGAAACGGTGATCTGAAGGGGCATTTCGGTTCCGTTTGATTATCTCTCAGTTATTTCGCCTCCTTCTGGAAAATCAGTAGGCCTCGTTACTGGACGTCGGGTGTTTTCACAAAACAGACGAATGCAGCTCATCTTTGAATGTCGTGTAGCCTACCCTTCTTCATACTTCAGTTTTTATAATTTAGTCAGTTTATAAGTTGCGTCACGTTAGCTTTCCACTGACACGATGATTGCGCACAGACGCGAAGCGCGCGACCCAAGATTAATTTTGGTAGTTCGTTCAGAGGGGAGGGGAAAGGGAGGGGGCATCAGATTTTCATAGGTCAGTGGTCTTAATTAATGGGAAATTAAGTTTTAATGAGTTATCACTTCTGGAAAATGTCATGGGCAAAAAATTTTGAAATTCTGTTTAAAAACATTTTTTTTTTTAAAACTACTTCAAGAGCCGCAACATAGTCATCAAAGAGCTATGTAGTGAGTACAACTTTATTGGTATCTAGTGGTGGTATGTCTGGCTACTGGCTTAGCATATATTTACATGAGCAACTATACCAACCTAATATGGGTTGTGCACATTTGGATTTCCCTGAACAAATGGTAGGCCATATCTAACGTGTACAGTTTACAGTTTAGCAGACGCTTTTATCCAAAGCGACTTACAAGTGTGTGCACACCAGAAACTGGCGATAGGATCAACTCAAGAGTAAACAATCGGTGGTATTACCCGCATCATAGTGCCATAATCCAGTGCATAACTCAAGTGCATAGCTAAGTACAAACCTGTGAGGGGAAGAAATGGTTAATATATATACACTTTTTTTTTCTTTTTTTTGGTGAAGTCTACTGTCTGTCAGCTGTCCTTGGTATGCTAGTGATTTGTCAACAAAGTTGGGCTATTTTTCTTTCCCACAGACAGTGGATGATCTCTGTGTATGTTGTATGTGTTGTGTGTTTGGATACCGGCAATCATAATTAATGGTAATAGATGGTCTCTGAATTTGTTATGAAAGATGTGTTAAATTCTGTAGGTATGTTTGTTTGCTCTGTGTGTGTGTGTGAGAGAGAGAAGAAATGTGTGACTCCTGCATCTCCCAGGATTGAACACACTGTCTGGCTGCCACCTGGTGGAGATATGCACTCTATTGAGTGCACTTTTCTAGTTTGTTTACAATTCATAAGTATATTTAGATTGGGTCCCCAACATGAACGGAAGTGAATAAGACCTGGGAGGAACGGTGGTGTTGACAGCGGACAACAGGGACAGCAACGGTCACTAGCTTAGTCTAGACGAAAGTAAGTGAAATATCCCTTTAAAGACCCTACCGTATGCATATATAAGCAAAATCTGTTATCAGTTGCAGATGCTCAGCGGCAATTCAACTTATGTATTATGTAACTTATGTACTATTTGCATGAAATGTATAGATATGTATTTTGTATTTTGTATTGTTTTTTAAACAGAGTAGGCCCCACATCTTGAAACAGTGATTATGGTTACACGAAGATGGCGATTGGATCATTCCTTCAAACAAGATCAAAGATTGAATATTGGAGTAGACTAACTGCTTACAACGTGTCCACAACATGTAATCATCTAACTGGAGAATTCTCTGTGGCACTGTATCTAATGTATGGCTGCTGGCAGAGCTCCACTCAACAATGCAGTATGCATCTAAGTATGAGAGCTTAAGCGCTCGTGTGACACATACATGCCAACAATATGGAGAATCAAGTGCACATTTTTCTCCATGCACCATCGAGCAATATGAAGAATGTAATAAAGGTTAATTTCACTTTAATTCCTATCCACTACGCATACCTTTGAGCGCACATTGGCCTGTATACACAGTTCAGTTCACACATCTGTCTGTCACGGCTCGAACGGCAGACAACTGCAACGCAACGCACCAGGGTTCCATACGAGGTATAAAAAAAAATAAAAAAAACAGAGCGGAAATAAATATTTATCCTAGTATTTTTAGGATAAATATTTAAAATTCAAGCATTTTTAAATGCAGGAGACTGACAGCTTGGTCTGCATGGAAGGATAGATACAGTATTTTGCCAATGTCTGATTGACATGAAGCCTGTGGTAAACCTTAGTTTCTCAGCTACCGAATGACTTGATTGACATCTGACGTTCCATAGCTGTCTTGTCTTTAGCAAGAGTCATACAGTCTGGGAGACAATCTATAATCTATGCAGGGGGATAGAGGTCTTTTTGTTTTGTTTTTATCCAGGCTATCAGCTAATCAGATGAGCTTGACGAACTGACATCGCTCTGAAGATTAAATTCTTTGATTCATTAATTTCTTGAAGGGTAAGTTCAGTGTTTCGGACCCCTAGCACCATTTCCTACTTACCAATGATGTTGTTGATCGTTATAGTCCTTTCTCAGCACAATTCATGCTGTGCTTCATACTGGATACCTGCAGCTCCGGCTAGTTACCCACATAACCGATGTAAAGTCAATGGGGCCCAATGCTCCAGTCTGTGCAAGCCCTGAAATAAATGCTGAAACCTGCTCCACAATGCACCCAAAGTAGGTTTCAGCGTTTATTTCAGGGCTTGTGCAGACTTGTGCTAACTAGCTGGAGCTGTGGGCATCCACTATGAAGAACAGCATGGTTTGTGCAGAGAAAAGAATACTTGGAGCTGTTCCAAAAAAGAAAAGAAAAAGAGGACTGATATGGCTCTTTATTGCAAAGGTTCAATTATGACATTGTAAAGAGAATGAGAGGAAATCATAGGAAAAAGGAGGAAGTATTTTGCATCAAGACCCATGTAGCCTACAAACTGTGCTTCCAAATTCCCCATGCTACATATTATACTGTATGCAATCTTCAGTATGTGATCTATCTGTTAGTATGCAAACACTGTATGGGAAAGAGTTTAGTATGAATACTAAAAGGACCAACAGCTGAAGTATGCAGCGGATGGTTGCTACTTAATTCCTTCGAATTTCTTTGCACCAGGTCATTTCCCCTGCTCCAGCACCAGGTCAGCGAAAACTTCCCAAACAAACAAAAAACAAAAACATAATGGCCACTGAAGCATCATTTGAGGTTGTTTTTTGGCAAAACTGACAGTAGCAGTGTCTGAAAAGTCCTCGGTACCTACACAATCAGATAGAAGCTACTAACCCTAATATCCACACTCTCTGTAGGTTCACTCAATAGTGTCAAAAATCAGCTCTTACTGTGTGCAGGAGGGAAGTTTGGCAGCTTGTCATGGAAACAAATTCACATTGCATGTTATTATTGTCAACAGTAGCAATACCAATTTAACTTAAAGTAGTTGGGGCATTACATCATTTGTGATGAACAGACACAAGTAATGTACCTACACTTGAAAGGCGCATTGTTGGCATGGGGCTTTAAATTAGCCGCTTCCATGATTGTTTTGTAGAGTCTGTCGCTGAAGTCACGCCTTTCACTGTAATATTGCAATGTATTTTGGGAGTAAAGTATAAATCCATTTCCTGAAAGTAACTATGCTAAGAATACTCAATAAAACCCGGAAGACAGTAGATATCTGGCCATTTTATAGCTGCAATAATTATTTTCTGACAGCATTTTTCACATTTTCAAAAGTTCTTAATACCACCTGCTATTAGAAGGTCTCATTGACCACTAGAGGGTAGTAAACAAAGGACATAGTTTACAATGGCTACTTGCTACCCTCCAGTGGTCAGAAAATGATTATTGCAGCTTTAAGGAAATTAAGGGGTACCCAAAAATGGCTACTTAACCATCATGAAGTGAAGAACTGAACCTCCACATTGAAAACAACAGTGTCAGGTGTGAAGCTAACTGGTCTTAGACAAAGCACATTGCCTTTAAGGCACCACTAGGGGCAGAGTGGCTAACTGTGAGTAAGTGAGTGACTGAGTGACTGAGTGACTGAGTGAGTTAGTGACATTGCCAGTCATAGAGGTGCTTCACATCTAAAAAAAAAAAAACAAACAAACCAAAAAAAAAAAACATACTTTGGGGGTTTTCAGACTAAGTAATTGCATCCTCCTGATTGCACAGCTGTGAAAGTGTGGAATCGGCTGTCAGTGAACAGTTTTCTTCTACTACAAATGGCCACTTCCACCTGGGTGTGCAAGTCCTCCAAGTATGTTGTAGTGTGCCACACATACTACACTCCATGTCCTCCAGCAGTATGTAGTATGATGTACGTACTTTACGTATGTAGTACTTCATGTGCTCCAACAGTATGTAGTATGATGTACGTACTTTATGTATGTAGTACTCCGTGTGCTCCAACAGTATGTAGTATGATGCACATACTTTATGTACAGTATGTAGTATGTACAAGCAGCATGTGCATCCTGAAGGTGGTTAGGCTAAGTAGCCCATTGAAACATATTGATGCGCCAGTGAATCATTCAACACTGCTGTCTTTCTGCGGTTCTAAGAGGCACAGATCAAACTGTGGAGATCCAGTGGCAATATGCCCTGCCTGTATCTCCATACAGCATCATAGGCCAATTATATCATATATACTGTACACATCATCCAACTATGAATTAATTTATATTTTATTTTCCAGTCATACCACCCTTGATATGTTCCATCCACATGGGGTAATATACACCTATCAAAATAAATAATGTCATTAATTTAGTTTAACATATATATAAGACAAATCCAATTATGATCTCCATAGATTGTGACCCCAACCAATATTATGAACCATTTCAATATGATAGGACGCAGTACGCAATTAGATAACTATTCGATAGGCTGCCCTACCAACACATTTAAAGTGTCTACTGTCACTCACACACTCACACTCAAATTTTGGAAGCACACACTTGTTTTAATTATATTAAAATATTCTCCAACCAGCACCATATCTGATGTTTCACCAGTCCTCATCAGTCCTCCTCACAGACCAGCTCACTCCTGAGCAGGACTCGGGAGCAGGGTGTGTTTGCTGGAAAATATTTTTTTACTATAAGCAAACATCCTGCCTATAATAGATTGAGAGGACATTGCAGCCTTTTAGTCCAGTGTCTAGTCCAAAATTACCAGGATGTACATTTTCATCAATGTTCTCATTTTCATGTAAAAACTAGCCAAATCGGTAGCCTAGGTTACCCTCGTTGTCTACACATCATCAAAAAAAGGTTAAACATCATCAATATGCATCCACAATATTTAACAAAAATCCCTTTTAGAGATGTTTTTATTTAAAATGTCTATATTAACAGTGCAAAGCTGTTGCCCAATCAAATAAGCCCCCTGTGCCTTTACTGATATAAGCAATTTTACGTCCCACTCAGTTCATTTCGGCTCTCTCAGGTCTGCATTATTTTCCAGAGCTGATGGAGGAAGTAGCCAGGAAGAGCACCATCTTGCCTTCTCTGGGTCTCAGGCCCTGCTTCCAATATATTATTTAATCGACTAATACATCCAGGAATATGGATGTTTTGACCTTAAGTTATAGGGACATTATCACTTAGTACCTTTAAGTTGTCACTGTTTCTATCTGATTTGATTGGCAATACCTGATTAATAATACCTGTTTGCACCTGATTAATTATTCAATAGTACAGTAAATCATTCATTTGCAAAAAAAAAAAAAAAAAACTTGGGCTACGACAGTACACGTTTAAGCATGTATTATAATTTTTAATGCCATGCTGCCATTTTGTTTGATTTCTTATAATATAATATAAAACAATATGATATAATATAATATAGTATAATATGATGTAAACTTAGTTTCAAGGGTATGTCCTTGTGAATCTTCTTAAAGGGATACATTGATATTTAGAATTTTAATTTGTTATCGTTCTCCACCAGACACTTTGAAAGGAAAACGAGGCCGTATTCATTCGCAGCTATTCTGTCTTGGTTTTCTACCATCAGCTGTGTGAATTATTCAGTCTGCAGTCGGGAGTAAACCCTTGAACAAACCACTTGAATGATGATGTCTAACGTCAAGATTATTATCTGACTTGAAAGAGAATTCACCTGTAAAAGCTATCATATACTTATACATCATAACACATTTGAGGTTCTTAATTGGTCCTCTGTTGTTGTGTTATAGGTTGTGAGAGCCCTCTTAGAAAGCTCCCCTTATTGTTCTTGAGTGTTCTTATAAAATGCATGCTTGATAATTCATCTGTATCACAATTAAGGACCCTCCTCTTGTGTTACCACATGCAGCAGACCATCTTCCAACGTAAAGTTGTTATCAGAGGACAGAATCATTTTATGTGGCCTAACTGGTACAGTAACAAACACTATCGCATATCTACGAAATGTTATTACTGTCACTCCAAATCTATTGTAAAAAAGAAAAAAAAAGAAAAAAGAAAAACGTTAAAAATAAATTACAGCAGACAGGAGAGGAATAGCAATGGAAATAGTGTTTCAGTCGGCAAAGTCCAAACACATCTGTGGTCTTGCTGAGGCGTTAATGCTAATATCACCTGCAGCTGCACTGTTCGCCCAAGTCCTGTTGTATACATAATCACACCTGGCTCAAGAACGTCCTTGTGAATTCTGACCACGGACTCTGTATGATTTCTCTGGGACTTATTAACCACGCCACCTGACATCATGTTTTAACAGGCCGTGTCGAAATAAAAGCCTGCCAGTGTCTGCATTTTCCCCTCTTCTTGCTCTTACTTTTCCTAATAGCTAAAAATCTATTCTTGCTATAAAAGCTATTCTATCTTTTTTTCCCCCACACCCTTTGTAGTCACGTTATGTCAACCAATTTAGATGCAGTCCTCTTTTCTTTTCTTTTTTATTTTTTTATTTCTTGCTCTCATTCTCTCACTCTTTTGTCTCTCTCAGAGCTGTGAGGGATGCCATCGATCTTCATGAGGTTTTGATACACATCGTTTCACCTCCTGCAGTACCTGCTTTATCAGGAGATTGGGGAAGGACGGATGACTGATCAGACTGATATAGCTTCTCTCGCATTTCAGTGACACCTCCCCCTCCCTTTCTTCCTCCTTTGTCATTCCATCCCATCCTTCTTTCCTCTCCTCCTTTTACCTTCCACAAAGAAATTGAAATTGGAACACCTTTAGAATCACGTTGGGGGTGTAATTATGACATTATGCAATTACAGCTGACGGTGTTTAATTTAATGTCGACTTTGCTCACTTTAGTTTCGTATTGCTGCTTGAATAAATTATCTGACACATTTGAAAAGATTGAAAGAAGAAGAATTTGAAAACAATGCGTCATCCCTAAAGTGGTGGAGTTCTTAGCATTTTTAAGCTTATATTTCTCACTATTCAATAAATCTTAAGCTGCACATGCTGATCTTTTCAACCTTCGAGATGGGAAATATCCCCGTCCTTGAGCAGGGAATCAAAGGGGCTCCATCATTTCCACATAATATTTAATCTGGAAATAGGTCAGTTTGATAAAGAAATCTTTATGAGGATGATTGATTTCCTGGAATTAATAATTTCCTGCGTGAGGCTGTTATCAGTGGGTTGGTATTGCATTTGAGAGAAGAGGATACTTAAAGGACCATACCAGCCTAACCTCTGTTATACCAGAGATTGTCCCATTGTCCCAGCACATTTTGTGTGCATACGTGTGTAAAGTGTATGTTTTGGTAGATCATA
>OMKL01056005.1:0-10190 GCA_900302295.1 Parasudis fraserbrunneri | reverse complement strand
ATACATATATATATATATTTGCCCAGACATCAGATAATAAGTAGTAACCATGTGGTACAAGAACATATGTTCAAGAACAGAAATACTTTTTGACTGAAATAATAATGAAAAAATAATAAATCTCTCTCTCTCTCTCTCGCTCTCGCTCTCGCTCTCTCTCTCTCTCTCAAGCTGAGATTTTGGAGTTGGCAGGGAATGCAGCACGAGACAACAAGAAGGGCCGAATAACCCCGAGGCACATCAAGTTGGCAGTGGCCAATGATGAGGAACTCAACCAGGTAACACCATACTATTAATACTACATACCATCTGTAATACATTATCAATACCGGTACACACACACTATCCGGTAGTCCACCATTCAGTGGCAGAGGTCAACAATGAGGACCTCAACCAGGTAACACAATACAACACACTAGGGCTGTCCTAAGAAACTGTCAGTCATAGGACTCTGTCGACTAATCCATTAGATGATTTAAATCTACGTTTCCTGCATGCAATTATGCAGGACGACCTCTTTTAAATCTAGTGCTTACCAGAGATGTGCTCATAGTTTTCCTGAAAATAACTCATTCAGCATGAAAAAAGGGATTAAAAATGACCAAATCTTAGTCCACTAAGACCATAACGACCAAATAGTTGACTAATCGACTCAGAGGACAGCGTTACTACACACTATTAGGTAGTTCATGGGTGGGTGGTTTCAGTCCGTTTTACTTTGAGAGCTCAGATAGTTTGACACATGAAGAGTTATATATTCATTACATGTATTTAGTGAGACTCATTTCTATAATAGCTCCTTAACCGTTTAAAACGTTGACAGATGCTGAGATGCTGGCCAGAAACATTTCTGATAAGTGAGACATGCATGCCAAATGGTTTTAGAGGTTCAGTGCTGTCGAATTCCAGAGTTTTCTACATTATCCACCCACACTACTACGATATTTCAGTGCATTCAGATTCTCCTACAGAGGTATAATGAATATGTATCTGGAATGTAAACTAGTGAAGGTGTCGGTTGATGGCAGATGGTGTGTGTGTGTGTGTGTAGCAGCAGCTAGTGTTTCAGCAGCCATGAACTGCTACTGCTCTGTGGTTACTGGTTAACCTCAACTTGGAGCAGTCACGACTGAGTCGAGAGACATCTCCTATGTACACAACACGCGGGACACTGGATGTTAATCTGTGGAGAGCTGATCCACGCTTCCAAAAAAATGTTTGGTTCTCAAACGTTATGGGAAGTGTGTTGAAGGCAGCCTGCATGTAAATAAGTAAGGATACGGAGGAGGTTAGGTGATTAGCATATCTTTCTAGCATATTATTCTTTGCCTCAGAAGGATACCAAACAAAGTCCATTAGGTGGCTGCTGCTTATGGTGCTGTGAGTTTATGTAGACCTAGGTAAAACTGCCTTCTCATACCATGCGCCCTGGGCAATGCTTTACAAGGCCTTGTTAATTTAGACATTCTCGTAGGTTGCTTTACAGGAAGTGAAGAACAGGAGTAAAAAGTAAAACTTCAACATTGTTAAACCAAGATTTAATGGTCTGTCGACGTACGGTAAAAAAACAAAAACAAAATTAAGATCATATTGTCTGATTAAGAATAACTAATAGCTCAGAACCATATGCAAAATCTATCCAAAAGTCAAAGATCCTTTTGTGCACAGTTACATTCATGTACATTACCATTAGCCATAGAAACTGGTGGATTCAATGGTACCCCAGAGGAGGAACATTTTTTATAGAAAAAGGACATACAATTGCTGGATCTTGAGTCATATTTGATCTGCAACTCCTAGTTTGACAGTTTGCTCTGAACTTAGTCCGATGGTACAGCGTACGATAATTACCGTACCCAATTATCGTACCACATTGTTTTGGTCTGAGGTGCTGGTGCTCTAGTGCGACATCTAGTGGCTGAAATCTCCTCATTGTGCCTTCAAAGTCAATCCAAATGAGTGTGAATGTGATACATGACCCAAAGGTTCTCAACCTCTTCTACCTTTAATATAAATGTACACAACACTCCACCTTACCATCTTTAGATAATTAGGTTTGAAAACATTGTTCGTCTGAAAACTGTAGAACTGACTTATACAGTTCTGTGAACGTCTCAAGGATTCGACTGGGTACCGCTCAGTGTGTTCATGTTATTCTGCGTCTTCTCGCTCAGCTACTGCGAGGGGTGACCATATCCAATGGGGGTGTCCTGCCTCGTATTCACCCAGAGCTCCTGTCCAAGAAAAGGGGGGGACGGGTGAAGGTGGACACCCAGGTGACCGTCCCCGAGAAGAGAGAAGGGCGCTCCAAGAGCATGAAGAAACCCTCCATCAAAAAAGGCAAAGGCAAACCAGGCCGCAAGCCAAGGGTCAGTAGACTTAGGGATACAATAGTTATCGTCCTGAAAAATACAAAATAAATATATTGTGTGTGTGTATGCATATATATATATATATATATAAACGTATCTATTTGGATTACTGTAAATGTTGCATAAGTGGTAGTCAAATTAAAAACAATTATACACATTTTTCTTGATTCGCCAAAGAACACGGAAAATGACAAAGAGGCTGTGCCCAGCTCAACAGTTGAGGATGGTCCTGGGGATGGGTTCACCATCCTGTCGGCAAAAAGCCTGTTCCTCGGACAAAAGGTAACATGTCTTTCGCTGGGATAAGCTCGAACGTTTTCTGTCTATGTTGTACTGTAAGGAAATACACAGGACAGTAATTTTGTTAAAAGTACCGTATCTCTGTTCACAGCTGTCGCTAACCGAGAGTGAAATCAGCAAAATTGGAACCATCAAGGTGGAGGGGATCATTAATCCTACAAATGCAGAGATGGACCTTAAGGAAGGAGTCGGTGAGTAGGAGAATTACTTATCAAGAAATCAGGAATAAAATGTGTCGAAGAGCACTTACATCCAAACAAGTAAACGCTTGGTGCTAGACAGAAAAAACACTATACTCCGTGAAAATGTACTGGGAAGGTTACTGCTACGTGATGTTCCGAGTGTGTATGCTTGAAAAAGAACACACGCTCAAAATGTCACATGGGGGTAACCTTACCAATAAATGTTCATGGGAGCATAGCCTAGTGTACAGACTTTATTTTTTTAAATTTTAATCAATGAATAAGTCCTTTTGAAATCCAGGCTTCCCACTACCTATCCAGTTCTCACCCGCTTACCTGTTGCTGTGTGTAGGCAATGCCCTGGAGAAAGCAGGCGGTCGGGAGTTCCTGGATGGAGTCAAGGAGCTGCGGAAAGCACAAGGACCTCTGGAGGTGGCGTCAGGTATGGACAAACTCCTCTGTCGGGAGTGGGGTTGATGAGCTTCAGTGTAAGAAATGCTCTGGACTCGAATTTGCCCTTAATATTCCTTGTGTTAATTATTTCAAGTTCAGTTCTTTGATTGGTCGCCACAAATAGTCTTGAAGATTTTCATTTAAATAGATGTCTGTTAAAGGTCCCATATTGTAGAAAGGGAGATTTCCATTTATTTTTATGTCTCCGTGACGCCTTGAGGGAATTTCTGCAAATTTGACACAAACGTCCACTTGGACTCAAGGATGAACTGATTAGATTTTGGTGGTCAAAGGTCAAGGTCACTGTGACCTCACATCCGTCCCATTCTCTAGTGAACACAATATCTCAGGAACGCCTTGAGCGGCTTTCTTCAAATTTGGCACAAACGTCCAGTTGGACTCAAGGATGAACTGATTCGATTTTGGTGGTCAAAGGTCAAGGTCAATGTGACCTCATAAAACATGTTTTTGCAGAAAGGGTGGGGGGGCAATAAAACTTGCGGGTTCGACTCAGTGGGGAGATCCTTTTTCATTGGTCTATGTTTGCCCAGCCCCCTACACTTAAGCTTCGCCCCCTTCTGCATCTTGTGAACCATTTGTCTTAGAGACTTGCGGGTGGCACCATTGGACTTAGCAGGAAGAGCCGCTTTCATTGGTCTCTGTTCGCCCTGCTTTCATTGGTCTCGGTTTGCGCAAACATCCATTAAAAATGACCATTAGATCCTTAATAAAAGATCATATTTAAGGGGAAGGTGCATTAAACATTTGTTTGGATGTCCCTAACCAAATAAACTACAGCCTAACCTACACATAATTATTTATTTTATGGCAGGTGCAGCTTGTATTGTAAGATACTATGTTTGGACATTGTCGGGCTTTTAGAAAAAAAAACCCTGTTGAAAATACTGATTCATAGACTAATATGGGAAACAGTATTAACTAGGCTATAGCCTATTTAGGTAAACCTAAACACACATTTTAGTACATTTTAATTATGGTAAGGCACACATCCGCAAGGACCAAATAGTGATGATCATGTCTACAAAGATAACTGCACAGAGAAGTGGCTTGGAAAGTGTGAAATTCCGCTACAACTTTCATTGCATTTCTTAATAATTAATACGTATATACATACTCGTCACAAAAACATCACAAAAATGATCAATAAATGTTTTTGACATGCAAAACCTACTGTAATACAGAACTAACGGGTATAATCCAAAGAGTTCTGTTATATAACCTTGTAGCCTAGCCTTCACACTATCCTGTGTTGACAATTTTTGGAAATAATATTAGCCTCTATAATGTTTCTCTCAAGTTATCTTACCTTTCTAGAAGAATGGATTTATGATATATCAGTATGTTTACCTTTAATTCATTTGGTCTTTTCTATTATTTTTTTTTTTACCTGTGGATGTTGCTTAAGATTTATTGGGATCGTTATAGCTATTATGTCATTCTGTATCTTTATAATCTTTTTAATGCTATCTTCTGACTGGTGACGTACATGCCATGAGCAGGTTTAAGGTGCTCATCAGCCAGACCAGTCTCTGTGGTCCTCCGATTGGCTGATTACACGACTGAGGCGTATATATATATATAGGCGCACAAGTGTTGTGACACTGCCCATACACCTGATGACGGGCGGACAGACGGACGGAAACGTTGTAACTGAATAAATATTTCAGCAGTAAGCGAGACAGTGTGCTGGGGGTTCTTTTTCATTGTCTTCAAGTTGCACCTTCTTCCGACACACCTGTCACATTCAGCTGTGCAGAGATTTTTCCTAAAGAAAATTAAAAAAGTTTGGAAATAATGTTTGAAAATCTCACCCAATCAAATACGACAGCAGATGGTTAGTTGAGTAGAAATAGAACCCCTGTTGTATGGCGCATGCATTAATGTACTGTATATAATAACGGAGCGCACGCCAAGCCGAACGGTGGAGCATTGCACCGAGCACAGCGGATAGTAAATGGGTTGCGGGGGGGGGGGAATTCGCACTTCAGAGAGGGTGTATCTGTCAGTTTACATCCACGGTCTGCGTGACGTTCTTTTGAAAATCTATCTGATGATGTTGATGTGTGTCCCCACCCTGCAGTGGCTGTGAGCCAGGCCACTGGAATGGCAGCACGCTTCGTGATCCACTGTAACGTCCCCCAGTGGGGCTCAGAGAAATGCGAGGACCAGCTGGAGAAGACCGTTAAAAACTGTCTCTCAGCAGCCGAGGAGAAGAAACTGAAATCGGTAGCTTTCCCATCGCTTCCAGCCGGAAGGTGAGCCCACCCAGTTAGGACACTTAAAGGTGCTATGTGTAGTATTTAATAATTTGGAATGAGGACCATGTACACTCAACCACATACAAATAATGTGGAATAAGCCTAAATTAAAAAAAAAAAAGATTTAAAAAAAAGTGCCATTTAGACTCACCAATTCAATTACATGCTTTGGAGCACAATTTCGTCCTTTTGCCAGTAAGATAGCATAAAATATAAATGTAATGTAATAAACTGAAATCATCAAGATGTCCTCTTTCCAATGATACCTCTGTCTTCGTCCTAGCTGTAAAATTGAGCCCGCTGCAACCTCTGAAACATACCATATTATCTAGCTAGCGACATTCCTCCCCCCCCCGGCCCCGTTTTGTGGACTGTAAAACAATAACAAAAACAAACAAGGACGCAGTGATGCGGCTGACATCACTGGCTTTCAGAGGTCGCAGCAGGCTCAGTTTTACAGCTAGAACAAAGACAGGGGCATCATTGGAAAGAAGGTGCCTCGAGGATTCCACTGGTCGCTAGCGTAACGGCTTACGCTAGCGTAACGGCCACTAGCTTAACGGCCACTAGCTTAACGGCAAAAGGTCGAAGTTGCGCTCCAAAGTACGTAGCTTAATGGGTGAGTCTAAATGGCATTTTTAGGGGGGGCTCATTCCACATTTTTCATATGAGGTTGAGTGGACATGGTCCTCATTCCAAATTATTGAATATTACACATGGCACCTTTGACGTTCAGATAGAAAAACAACAGTAACAGTACTGTTATGTCTTGTATTTGTATTGGCAGAGCTAACAAACAATTTTTTTTTGCACAACTGTGTTCTACTTATTTTTTACAGGGCCAGTGTACGTCTCTACTTTTTTTTTTTTTTGTAAATGTGCCCGTTTGATCCAGCTGACTTGTTTTCAACTGCTGGCCCGCCACATTTCACCATATTAACCTGGATTTAGTTAAAATGCAGGGAAACGGTAGTCAACCATATTATCCTGAAATTTCAGTGAAATGCAGAGCAATAACGGTCGAGTGGTGAGAAGAGGCTTTTATCCACTGCTGTTACGCTTTGTGGCCATGCCACTTTCAACTCTATCAGAGGCCCCTTTCCCATTATCTGCCACTCTGCAGAATATTCTCACACACACACACACACACACACTCATGCTCACACACACTCACACACTCATGCTCACACACACTCACATCCTTGTTAAAGGGGACCACCACCCAAATTAAGAATTCCAATATGTTATTTCCACAGCCTAGGAAAGTTCAAAGAATATTTGTGAACATGAGCTACTCTCTCCCAAAGCCAGAAACCAGAGAAGACAGACTCACACATTTGAGGTATAACGTCTGGAGCTGCTCCTTTTGACAGTGAATGAGAGACCGATTTTGCAGACCCATACAATGTTGAATTTTGTACACCCAAATAAGATGTATTCTATAGTCGTATTCTCAGTTCTGAAACAGAAAATGCACCAGTACACTCAGAACATTCCCTGGGGTGCTCACAGTGCCATCTTCCCCATCTTGCCAAATGTATCGCCTGTGGAGCAGCTTCATCCTTTATACCTGATGACATCACAAGTTCAGTGATTTAGCACTCTAGTTTTGGGATTTTGGAGAGAGTTCATGTTCACCAATATGTTTGGACCGTCTTAGACCATAGGAATAACATGTATGAATTCTCAAATTGGGTGTACTTCCCCTTTAAGCCTTATCCGTGCGCCTCTCTCACCGATACAGGAACGGATTCCCAAAGCAAACGGCAGCCCAACTGATCCTCAAGGCCATCTCCAACCATTTTGTGTCGGCCACCACCTCCTCCCTGAAAAACATTTACTTTGTACTGTTTGACAGTGAGAGCATTGGAATATACCTTCAGGAAATGGCCAAGCTGGACGCCAAGTGAGGACGAGGAGCAGTAAGATGCTTGTTTTTGGGGTGTTTTTCTAACTGTCGCAGTTGTATTTTGAGATGGTTTATGTTTTTCGCAGCTGGTGTAGATAAAAGGGTAATGCAAGTAGGGGTTTTGATGTGGTATTTGCCTCAGTAGGCATTATAAAAACAAAAAAAACAATGTTTGTGAGTGAAGTACTGTACACATTTATGTTACACTGTCCTTTTAAAGAGATTGCATTCTTTGTAGACTAGATTAACTTAATCCCTACAGCTTGACATTCTTCTTTATTGTTTTACCGATATTGTTTTTACATTCCATGTACAAAGACGACATTTTCGACAGTTTTGTTCCCCTCCCAGCCAGAGTTCCTCTGTAGTTTCTGATACAGTTGGTTTACTAAGAAGAAATGTGTTTCTCATTCTGCTTTGAAATAAAAATCCAGATGTTTTACAGTGGAGATTGAGCTGTTATTTTCACACCTTGTTTCATACAGGATTTGACTTATTGACATTAAAGGTGGGGTAGGCAATTTGAGAAAAATGAGCAAGAGCGAGCTTACCTGTCCAGCAGAAATAGAGCAAAGCTCTGCATCACTTTTCAAGCCCGGCGCCCTGCGTTTATGCACGCACTACAAAGGTTTAACACAGACTCCCAGAGGCACCAGCAGCTTTCAACTATATTTATCAAAAAATTATAAAAGATATTTCCCAGCCTCTGACTGGCAGGTGGTTTGCAGACTGTGTGTACTTTTTGACAAGGCCTGAATCTTAACCAGCCAGACATTTTTGGCATGCCAAGTGGTGTTCTGAAAACTACCACCACCATCGAGTTCCTTGTCGAAGTTCACAGCTTGAAGAAGACCATCAGAGGCTGGAAAATATATATATATATATATTTTTTTTTTTTAAATACAGCTTAAAGCTACTGGTGCCTCTGGGAATCTGTGAAAAACCTTTGTTGCGCGTGCATAGCAAACGACACCAAGCTTGAAAAGTAATGCAGACCTTGCTGTGTTTCTGCTGGACATGTAAGCTCACTCTTGCTCATTTCTCTGAAATTGCCAACCCCAACTATAAAAGGAGAATTGAACACAAAACATGTATTGACATTTAACAAAAAATATTTTTTTCAAACTAGTCAATAATCAGATCGAGACTTAAGTTTTTTCTAATTAAAAAACCTACATACAGGCGCAACCACTTAGTAAACGTGGGTCTCAAATCTCGTCTTAAGGAGCTGCTCGGCTAATAGCCGGACAGCTGGTGGTGTTAATATGTTGCAAGTGAAATCGGGATAATGCCCTCTGAGGTGATGGTTTTGGGAGATACAGAGATGGGCATCACAACTATCTTGCCGTTGTCGCTAGAAGCACCTATATGACCTGCACGTGTGTACCAGCAAGGCCCCTACTAAAACCACAATTTGTGACTTACAGCCCATGGGGGGCAGTCTGCAGCGCAGTGGGAAAATCAGTGGCATCAAAGTATCGACCAAATCATGTCAATACTACTGCCGAAAATCTTTGAAAAGAAAGCATTTTTGTATCCAACATGACTTGATTGACAATGCAAAGTACACACTTGTCTATTTGTTATTGCCTTAGAGCAGGAAAAAACATGGCCTACCTTCACCAGAAAGCATTTTTAGTACTTGCACTGTGTACAAAGTATCGAAAGTACTGTATTGTGGTATCAGTATCGATTGCAAGGTATTGGTGTCAATATCAAAACATAACCCAGTCCTAAATGGGGGGGGGGACCAATCCCTTTAAAAGGTGTCCAATGGAGTTTTTGACCACTAGTTTATGAAATAGGAGAAAAGGGGTCCCCGATAATTCTGTATCACATGTTCTTCCAGCATGTGCACGAGGACACACAAGCATGCCACGAGCACGGGGAGGGGGGTGATGTAGAACACAAAACGAGTGCACTAGAGGCATGTAGAGGCCCTTGTGCTTCAAATGGATTGGTCGATACATCTCCCTGGAAATCTTAACAGGCTCAATGCCTGTCAATCAAAATAGGTCGGACTCCTTACAACTTTGCCAAACCG
Source organism: Parasudis fraserbrunneri (assembly GCA_900302295.1). Taxonomy (NCBI): domain Eukaryota; kingdom Metazoa; phylum Chordata; class Actinopteri; order Aulopiformes; family Chlorophthalmidae; genus Parasudis; species Parasudis fraserbrunneri. The sequence goes on along the minus strand of OMKL01056005.1, from coordinate 651 downwards.
AAAGTGAAACACAACGGATGGGCACGTGAACAATGCAAGAGCATAGATAATGGCGAAAATGGACATTGCAAAGGTTATACTATGTAGGCCGGTTATTCAGCTTGTAGATTATAGAACAGTAGAAAACTCCTGTCTGTTTGGATGGAAATGTGAACATAAACAAAAACGAGTTGTTTACAAATAAAACTGTTGGATACCTTCGAGTACAATCATAACCTCAATGCGAAAGACGACAAATCAGGCAGTTTCTTTACATTATATTTATTACTTCGTAAAAAGTACATTACCTTTTATTTATATATACATTATATTCATGTAATTTCCTGTTCAAGCCAGAATCAGCTCCTGATATAACTAAGAACGCAGTACTACATATGAACATACGGCTTACAAAACTCAAAGACCCCTTCGGCCAGAGGAGACCTAACGTGTGTGTGTGTATGTGCGCGTGTTTTTTTTTTTTTTTTGCGTAGGTGGTGACCACGATGGTGAGATTCCTGTCGCTCTGACGTAAGGCAGTGAATCTGTAGGAACAGTAGTGTTCTCGGACCGAAATGTACAGCAGATGTCGCTACGTTCCGAAAAAACAGAGTAGACCCAAACTGACATTTCCAAACTGAATAAATAAGATAAAATAACGATAGCATTGCG
>OMKL01055999.1:10983-30861 GCA_900302295.1 Parasudis fraserbrunneri | reverse complement strand
AAAAAACTGGAAAAAGACTACTTAGTAAATAATATCTCTCAATCAATTTATTTAAAGTCCCAAGAAAACCCTTAACAAACTTAAATGTCCACGTGACCAAAAAGAAACACAAAAATCCTCTTCTTGTTAGTCCATAGTCCTGATCCAAAAACAAAACAAGTGATCCCCCTTCAAAATGCAAAAATGTGTATATTCCAAAAAAAAGGCAAAGCTTTGCAATAGAAAAAACTCAAAACAAGAATCAGTCTCACCAGTTGAAGCCAAGGGAAGTTCTGGATTCCGGTCTGGTCGATGATTCACAATGTAATCTCAATATTTGTGGTCATCAAGCTCCATTACCACTGCCCAGTCACCTCCACCACACCCCAAACATTCCTTCAAATCTCCCTCTTCCTGTTACCTAGGCCCCACCCTCTCTTAAAGGTACAATAGGAAATAGAACCTAGATAACAATACCTCACCTGACCAGCAGTGAATAAGCAGTAACACATGGCAGGAAAATGACAGTATGAAAGAAAACATTTAAGGTAGAACCTTGCAAGGGTTTAATGCCTTAACCTATAATTTCAGGACGTAAGACCTTTCACACTTGTGGCGATGTCACAACACAGCAAAGCAGTGTTCGCATTTTCACACAAGGAGCTTTATTTATCACTAAATCTCTATTCATAATATTTTACAGGTATTTAATGACTGCACTAAACTCAGTCATATTAAAACTTTGGAGAGCTGTGCAACACCACAAGAATAACAGTGGCAGGGGTACTGGGTGGTGACAAGGCCAAGAATACTCACTGTTGGGCATCTCCATGGACCAGGGAATCATAAGTAAACATGAAGCCTCCGTGAGGACAGAGTAGCAGGCTGTTGCCCACGCTCGACACCGGAGATGTTTTGGTAGGCCTCCTGGGAAAACAGAGGATGGAAAATGCTTGTGAGAGAGATGGCATGTGAACAAGACATTACAATAGTCAAGGCTAGATGAAATCAAATATATTGTGATTGTCTGTATCGCTTAAATTGTAGACCCAATTACTACCATAGAAAAATCTGACATATTGCTCTTAATACACTACCCAAGTAGGGATGCGCCAATGCAGACACTCAATCAGCAAACTAGAAGTATTGAAAAACATTCAAATGCAAGACCAAAAGCCATGTGTAACATGCCAGAAATCCAAGATGATGACTTGAGTTTCTGTCTTTCACACACTGGTGAATTACATCTCAATAAAAGAGAAAAATCATTTTTGTAAAATGAATGCAACCTAATGGTCTGAATCTATATGGTTAAAGGGATAGTTTGGATTTTTGGATATTAAGTTGTATGAAATACTTGCCAGTAGTGTAGTGGATGCAAAGCCATTAGCTTACTTACCGAGTCCAGTGGACAGAGTTCTGGTCGGGTCTGGTCTGTTCGCCAGCCAGAACTCCGCCGACGGGACTCGGTAAGTAAGCTAATACTAAGATAGCCAAACTATCCCTTTAAGTAAAAGTAATGGATGGGATCAGCACTTGCCATCAGTTGATATGTCATGTAGCAATGAGCGTAGTAGTTTTAACAATATCGGCAGTGAAAAAGTGTACTGGTGCATCCCTACAGTACTTGAATATACTATCCTATTCCATGTACTTCATTATTGTCCATGGCCCCAGACAGGTAAACAATACTGACTTCACAGACGCCCTTTTCCAAGAGGTTGAAATCAGACATAAACGTACCTTATAAATTTTCTCCACTCGTCCACAAAAAACAGAGGGACAATGTAAAGCACATCTGTACCCTGGAATAAGAAAAGCAGAAAGTTTCCTTGCTACAGCTTTATTCATGTACAAGGCTCCCACATTAAGACTAATGTAGATTTTTCAGATTTTTCCATGATCAATGACTAAAACAGATCAGTTCCATGACCTCAGGTGTACATGTTACTGGCATGCTGGCATGTAGCTGTGAGTCTGCAAGTGGCCACTATCTGATGCAAAAAGGTTGTATGGAAAAAGTAAGACAAACACATTCTGATAAAGGTTCAACTTCCAGTAAAAGTGAGCCTGTATAGAGAGAAAATGTCCTAACACTCCGTTATTATGATTCCCTGATATTCAAATCACTTAAAAGGCACCATCTGTGATTGCAGTATTTTTAAACCCTGTTGCCCCTATCCTGTCATTATTTGCATTGCAATCAATTGGATGAAGACTGTTTTTCCTATTTGACATTTATTATTCGAGCCAATGATACAAGCACTGCCAGTAGATAATAGCTAAACATGGTTTTTAAGCCTGTAAAAGGTTTTCATGATGGACTAAGGAAGTTCAAAAAGGCTATTTTCCATCTTCAAGACTAACTCTTCATGAACAAATAGGAATACAACCAAAATTGGTCATGGGTGGTCAAATAAATTGCAGATCTTCTTTAACCAGAAAAATTATCAGAATTCCAAGACTTTCCTTGTCTTTACTAGCTTTAAACATATGATGATAGTCAGCAATTCCATGACCTGTGGGAATCCTGCATCAAGCCAGCTACAGAAGGCTGACAGCCTGTTGCTTGCTGGGGGCGGGGCGGGTGTGATACCTGAGGCCACTTGGTGAGAGTGGGCCGGTTCTTCTCCTGGAAGAGGTTGAGCAGCAGGTTCTTCTGGTCGCAGGCCATCATCTTACTGACCGCCTCGTTGTCCCTCTCCTCTTGCTCTAGCCTCTGGGGTCCACAGGGGACACAACACACAAAGCTCTTACATATGGAACCAGTAGGGCTCCCAGGGTTTTTAGGAAAGCAATCTGCAAGACATTATTGATCAAATTGCGAAAGGATTTATTCAGTGTCAAAAGTGTCTCACGCCACTGCTATTTGCAAATAGTCATTAGTGTTGGTTTACCAGTAATGTTTACCAGTGTTGGTTAACCAGTAGGTCAGAAGTCGAATTTCATTTGAATTTATATAAATACAATAAATTCAAATGCAAAATTACCATTTGAATGTGTGAAAACAGCAGTATATTTGATTAGCACATTCTAAAATTCTGCTCTTGAATGCAACTCTCATAAATATTGTGGTGCAGTTCCTCTGCCAGCTACTTTTGTTGTTAGCATGCATGCTAACTACTACCAAAATATAATATAATTCTGATTACCGCATTCTGAAATGCTGGTCTTGAACGCAACTCTCTCTTTCAATCACACAAATCTGACAGTGCTGTTCCTCTGCTAGCTAGTGTTGTTGTCAGCACATGTGATAACTACCCCCAACATTACTCCACAACATCTGAGAAATGCTGCTTGGAAAATATTTGGATTCCGTTGTTTACATGGCAAGATTCAGCAGACTTTGCAAAGAGCAACTTAAGTATCAGTCCACTATGACTAATATGAGGATCCACATTCAAACTATTGCTTACAACTGGCTATGAATGAGTGCAGTATGCCAGCTGGAAACAAGAGTCCCCACCATGCACTGATTGCATTGGTAAATATGATACAGAAGATAGTTGATAGCCACTACTTATGAGGAGGCTACTCTGTCAGTGAGTTTGTGTATATAACTGCCAATTTGTGTTGCAAAAGCACATCCAATGCCTATTGATTGTTTCCTATTGGTGACATAATAGCAGATAAAACACACAATTTTGTTAAATCTAGGTGCTGCTTTCTTGTGGTAATAATATGTCAATTTTATCTTTAACATTTTAATTTCAGTCGAATTTGCCACATTTAATTAAATTCATAGTCAAATGCCATTCTCGAGGACAACTGACAGCCCCATTTACCAGTGTTGGTTTACCATTGTCTAACTCACCAGGCACTGTGGGCAGGACTCTTCCTGCTGGGTGAACTCAGGGGCTTTGGGGAAATAAGCTCTCAGCTTGGACCACACCTCCGACGACACCAGCCTACGCTCAGACTCCAGGATGCTAAGACCCTCTTGGGACAAATACACCCACAAAGAAGACACGTTACAAAGGAAATAATTTGTAACTATTACAATTAAGAGGGGAGTGTCTGTGTGTGCGTGTGTGTGTCTTTGTTTACCATGAGAACAGAGGATGTCCTCGTTAAAAGTCTTCATCTCCTCCTCGTTGCCGTCTGGGCTCTCTGTACTGTACTCTACACAGAAACCATTCCATAGAACGAGGCAGATTTGTCATAACAGAAGTAATTTTCTTAAACTTTCAGTGTCAAAAGTGTCAAAAACATAGACTGATGTTCTGTTCATGCAGTGTCCAGTAGTGTGTTAGACCAGCGTACCATAAGGTGGTTATACTGAATAAAATTAGTAGCACGAGACAAGCTGTGAGCCGTACTCAGTGTTCCTCTTAACACCAAGATCATTTGCCAAACTAACGTACAATTACAGCCAGACCGAAATAGGCTTATCACCAATATGTTTGTATCATCATGTATGTTACCGATATGTTGCTGATATTTTGCCTGTGGGTGCGGGTTGATTAGCCATATTTAAGGCTAATTGTTTTTTTTTTCAAGCTTGCACGACGATATTGGTATCATATTAAACTAGAGATATTGGGGAATCCATAGATACCAGCCATGTCATGCTAGCTCACCAGCAAAAGAGTTAGATATTGCTCAAAAATCAAGCTAAATTTTGATGGGGGGAAATGGGTATAGCCATTTTCAAAGGGGGCCCCTGAAAATGGGCTCATTGAAACCACACAAGTCTCTTTACAGCCATGCCCAATTTATGCTAGTCCCATGCAGATTTAGGCTCAAACCATGCAGCTTTTGTTTTGCATGCAGTACAAACAGGTACGATTATGGCCTTTTTATAAGTAATACATATGTATACATTATATAGTACATATATACAGTATATACTGTAAAATATCCTACCTCCAGCAGTTATATTTGCCACAACTCATTGATAACCAAATTTGAGGGATCCTTGCTAAAAATCAGTGTGAATATCGGCCAATATATCAACATCAGAATTTTTTTACCCTTAAAATATCGATATGGGCCCCAGAAATCCAGTAATGGTCGGGCTATACTTGCAGATGATTTTTGTATATGGTCTTGATAGGAAGCCAGGCTTTGCTAGGTGTTAGTTAGTAGGCCAGGCTGTGGTAGGGGTTCGTTAGCAGGGATGTGCATGAGTAATCGAGTACTCATTTTATTATCACCTACTCCTCTAGTGAAATCAAAACTGATATTCACATATTGCTTTTGATTTGTTTAAAACTGAACAGGGAAAATATTTTTTCACACCAAGGTCAAGAGATTTTGGGATGCAGTATGGTGACATACTCCAGCTCCATGTTATTCAGACAAATGTTCATTTTATATTTTGTGCACTCATTTTTGATGCATTAGAGTACTCGAATACCAAATGACTCAAAATGCCAATCACTATTATTTAGTGGCCTATGTGTGTACCTTTGCTGTTGGCGCTGTGTGGTCCCTGTCCATTGGTCTGTCCGTTGTTGTGCTTGGTCTCCTGCTCATCTTCCTCCAACTGATCCAGGGCCAGCTGTCTCCAGCTGCGCAGCGATGCCTTCCCCACCCAGTAGCCGTCACCACTGGAACACACACACATAGATGGATACATAGGCAGACGCAATACGTAAATAATACAGGCCGATGAACAGAGATGAACGGTCAACCATATTTTAAGTATTCAATTTCTAACCAGGTTTTTATAAATTATACAGACTTTTAATAATAGCCAGTAGCTATTAGCAATAGCTGTGATATGAAGCTAGCAAAGTGTAGCGGTACATATACGGCTGGGAACCAGCAAGCAGGGACCATACTATGTGTACAAAAGTGGTTTACCAACAATTTACATTAATGATGCCATTTATGACAAGTAATGGGCACACACACTCGTAAACCTGATAGGTGAATGGATATACTGACTGACACACAACATTCCCACCACGAGTGTGTTTACCTGAGATGTCCTTTGAGCAGGTTGGAGACTTCCCTATAGTCTTCGTTGAGCTGGTTCTTAAGCCGCAGCACCCTGCAGCGCTGGCCTACACAGTCCCTGCATAGGGATGAGCCTGGACACACACACAGACTGGATGAAACTATTGAATGGGATCAATTTGTGGAGAAACAAGGGCACAGTGTCATAGATGCAAATCATTGGGCCTCATGCATGAAATGTTCTTATGCACACATTTGTTCTTACACACTATAGCAGTTTTCAGCCCTCAATTTTGTCTTACAGACAGGAAGCCAAGCCTGATGGCTATTTGTAACTCCTTGCCCCTGACATCTATTGTGTACCTTTTATAACTTTGCAAGGCTGGTTAAGGTCTTAAGTCAGGATAAGGTGTTCATAAGCATTTTCATATTCTAATCACAAATAACCCTGAATACATTAATCAACTGAATAAATATAGTGAATATTACCATGAAGACATAATATTGGAACATCAATGTTGCATCAAACATTCTCATCAACCTCCTACGCGTCCTTGTTTATTCCTCGACAAGGTTTCAGAAAAGAAACCATCCTCTGTAATGTCTTACCATCTAGCCTGGGCCCTCCCCCGTAGCGTTGGTAGAGGAGCTGGGCGGCAGGCAGGGACACCCTCTTGGCCTCGCCCACCTTGTCGGGGTGCAGCTTGCCATGCGAGCACAGGAAGAAGGAGTTGTCAATCTCCTTGGTGGCGGTGGAGTCGTCAAGCCACCTCTTCAGCCACTCCAAGGGAACAAACTCGTAAGGCTGGCCTAGGGTGGAGGGAAGGGTGGAGGGAGGGGAGGAGACAGGGAGACATATGAAGGAAGATTACCTGAGTGACTGCTAAATATCCAGGCATAAATTGGATCATTCATTAGTATGTGCACACATAGTTGGAAACAGTATTTTTGACAAAACAAGTTAGAAAGCTTATGAGCCACTGACTTGTTTACAAGCCATTCTGATTTGATTTTTATAATGAAAAGGAACACTCCAAAATGATGACTGGTTTGAGTAATCAAACTTACCAGCCACATACAAAGATTTACCAGCAATTACCTGGTGACAATTTCCCATTTTGTGTTCATGCATTCTTTGTCAAATATATATCCATCTCTGATGAAATAGTTTCCATTCTACATCAGAATAATTATGCAATTGCAATGTTATCATAAAAATATATGGCTCATCCAACAAACCATATAGAATTCATACAAACCTGGCAACCTGGCTGGCTGGACTATTGAATGTTTTTCCAGATCAGTAAAAAATTGACAGCATAGACTAAGGTAAGAGTTTTAGACATTGTATGGGAAAAAGGCAACCAACATAACATCTGACAGTGGGATGCTAGTTGGGAAAGCAAACCAGATCTAGTGGTCTACACAATATTATGAGTCAATTCAGTGCACACATATTCTAAATATTAATGACTGTAGCGTGGGTTTAGCATCACTCTGAGTGCTGTGCTAGTCTCACAGTTGTAATATTTGGGTAGGGGGAGTCAGGGAGTATATGTACCGACCGTCTCCAGCAGGTAAAAGCTCGTACAGCTCCTTCACCTCCTCGTGCTTGGCCTTGCCCTTGTCCACGCTCTGCTTCCTCATGTCAGCCATCTCACTGCACCACTCTTCAAACTTACGATTGTCTCGGTCAACCAACCTCTGCAGGAAGGCTTTGGGGGGGGGGGAGATAGGAATAAACAGGGATTAGTCAGAAAAAAAAGGGACATTGTTTTGGCAGCATGTAATGGACCGTAGCTAGGCAGACATGGAAATGAGGTAACGTGACAATGAAAAAGTTATTTTTCAATTCATGGGATGTTTGAAATGCTGCTGTATCTCATTACAACATGATGTTTTGACTTTTAGTCAAATACATCAGTCACATCTTAGGCATCAGTCACAATGTGGAAAACAAATTCTGTATTGGTCTTTCTATTGACAGAAAAATGGCATGCAAATCTTCCTCATTTAAACCAGTGGGTTAGGCTAAGTCTGGGTTAGAGTTACTAGCAGCCACAAGCTAGCTTGTAGATATATGAATGAATTGCCGAAGAACACACTGAAATTTAAAAGGTCACTGTGTCGCTTTAAGTCTATCTGAAGTAGGGATGCACTGATTGTGAAATTCTTGGCCGATACGATGTTTAAAATACACATTTCGCCGATAGCCGATGCTTTTTTTGTTGTTGTTTATTTTGTTTTTGTTGTTTATTTTGTTTTTGTTGTTATTTATTCCCCCTTTTGTGCCAGGAAACAAAGAAATCTTCATTATAAAAAAAATAACAACAGTTTTAAAGTCTTTCAGCCCTTCATCACACTATCTTTGAATGAGCACAAATTCATGAAGTATGAGGAATCCCCCATTGAAGTATGACGATGCAGATAAACATCGGCCACTGCTGTGAATGTCACCTTATTTACCGATAGGCTGATGGCAGTCAGCAAGGTGAATACTGGCCGATACCGATGTGCATCCCTAATCTGAAGCTTACATGATGTGTGGACAGAGCCCTCACCTGGCACCTCGACGTTGGTCCTGGCAGGCTCCGCGCTCTCCTCCTCCTCCTCCTCCTGTACCTTGTACACCAGCATGTAAGCATTCCTGGAGCAATGGTAGCCTTTACTGCATTTTGGCTTACGTGCCTGGGACTTTACCGTCTCAGCTGGAAAAAGCAATAATGTTTAAGGAAGGTGTTAAAAAAGAAAACAACATAAAAAAATTAAAAAAAGACCTTTGACACTGCACAATGAAGAAGATTAATTAATGGGGGATTCTACTGAAATGTACTTTTAGGTTTTTATTCTACAATAAAATATTTGACTTTTTGTTTGGTGATTTAAATTTTACTTTTCCATAATAATTCACGATCTTGAGAATTTGTGCTAAACAGTCATATAAAGAAACATTATTTATTTTTGGAAAATGTCTGCCATTTCTGAATTACAGCCTAAAAGTACATTTTAGCAGAATTTTAATTCTGTTATGAGTTCTCAAAATAAGGTAAATGCAATCTGATAACATCATCAAATTGGCATGGCCTGAGATGCTTAAAAAAAAGTATGGATAGTAATGCCTATAACCATCAAAAACATATATACACATACATTATATATATATATATAAAGAAATAATTTTCAATATTTAATATGGGTACAGAAATGAGAGCTCTAAGTTACAACCTAAAAGTTAATTTCGGTGGAATGCCCCCTTTAAGCAGACTACTATTGAATAACGATAACTCTATGGCCCCCAGGTTCAGCCTGCTCACCAATGTCCTCCTCGATGCCCAGCTGAAGCTTCTTGCCCTCCATCTTCTCAATCTCCTCGTCATTGAACTTGTACCAGTCACTGGTGCGCGCATCCTTCACGTGGGCGATATAGTGGCCAGAGTATGCGCTGATGCCCCGGTGAATCAGCACGGCACTCAGTTCATACACACACTTCTGGTCTGTGGATGCTGTCAGCCAGAACATGCACACACAAAAAAAGACATATTAACCAACTTTGTGCAGTTATAAGAAATTATATAATTATATATAGAAATTATATTTTTTTTCAAATTTGGCTGGGTGAGTAATAACACATTTTTTATATTTATTTATTTATTTTTACTTTAATTATTGCTTTACCCGGATAATGCTGGGTTAAAGGTGGTATATAATCATTTGTGGCATGCAGACTAGGTGATAACGATGATCCCCTAAGCCTTAAGACATTGTTTGTGGAAAAGCGGGTGTAACACAATACTAGGAATATGTTCCTAATGTTTGTGTGTGTATTTAGTAATAATGATTCAACCAAACAATGACTAAATTCTGATTCTTTCAACGCTAAAATCTAAAACTTCAAACTTAAATAAAAAATCAATTTAACTTCAATATTATATAAAGGTTTACCAAGTAGCTATCCAAATGTGATGGGACTGATTCAGTCAGCAATAACTGAATATATGCAATTTAAACTGTACACCAAGTAGTGATTAAATATATGCATGTTTATTTAAAATAATTTTGAGTATCAGTTTTACAGATCGATGCAGTTTGATTTCAGCATTTATATAGTTTGTCTCTTCTTGTTTCCACCCATATTTGGTGAGCTATGATGCCAACATATTGTAGTGTATGATTGTAGTGTGTGAGCTACCTTGTTTTCCCTCCAGAAAAGGCCCCATGTCCAGCTGCTCTGGGAAACTGATAAAGGTGTTGAGCTTCTTCTTGTGACCTGTTTGTCTGGAGAGGACACCACAATCACAATTACCTGCCCACTACTGCCAAATCTCTTTTCAGTAAACAGGTCTAAAGTTGTGCTTTTTTGTTCTGGGGGGATTTTTTTCTGCGATAATCATAGATCCAGGATGTCACTAATTCACATACTCACAGTTAACCAATCTGCCCCTAGTGGCAGTTTACAGGCATGGCACTTTGTGCAAGACCAGTTGAATCCGTGTCTAATAGCTTACAAGCAGGAAATTACCAAGTGAACTCTCTATGCATGTAAAAATATATTTTAAATATTTCGTCCTTATGATTAACTCTTAGGGAAGTCACAGACATATTGGGCACAGAGCTAGGATGCAGTCCCACAGTCCTAAGGATTCACAGATACTGGTATTACTGGCCGATAACAGGCTTAAAGGGTGTTAGTATCAGAGAATTTCCCCAATACGAAAATCTCATACCAAAAGCCACAAATAACATGTATGGCAGAAATATGAGAAAAATCAATTTGCTATTCTGACATTTTCCATACATACTGTAGGATGTCTCTCTCAAGGAGAAAAGTACATCATATCTCAATCCATTTTGTCCAATGATCTGTTCTACATGGTCCATAACTATATAGTTAATTAAAGGTAATGAATCGGACTGGTAGTTGGCATCAGTCAATACTTAAAGGTCAGAATTGTCCTATCTCAAATTCTGCCCTCTTTTCTCGATCACTTTGAGATAGGTCAGTTGGTATCAGCAGTGAAGAAGTGCCATCGGTGCAGCCTTTAGTGCAGTTTAGTCAGTCCCTCCAGGATTTCACAGAGTTGTGATTGTTGCTATCAAAAATGCTTGATTTTGCAGCGGCTTTTTGCAGTAAAATTTCGGGAATTGGCAAAAATTGCGAGTCAAAGCAAATAATTTAGATGTATATATATATATATATATATATTTACAGAGCTGTCAATATTAACCCTTTAAAAAAAATGTTTATTCATTTTAAAACCTTAACAATTAATCACATTACACTTTTTGACCACAACCGCTTCCCATAACTTTGACCTCCACCCGGTGGCTGGTGTGGTCACATTCCTTGATCACTCTGACATGCAAGCCGGGAGAATAGTATGTGACTAGACATCCTCTGAATGTCTTATTTCATAATACAAAGTTTCCGAACTGACTTTTGGATTAACCCTCTGAGACCCGTGGTCCCACGTGGGTCGTTGCACTGAATGCACTCACTTTCATTTCAGAGTGGATTTAAAATTATATGTAGGTCTATCCCTTGACCTGAAACGAGCCAATTATAACAACCGCGTGGCAATGATGGCAGAGTTCAGAACCCAACTCAGCCACAGAGAGTGATTTGCACTATTTGCAGAATCTAAAAAGCCCACTTTGGAAATACTTCAGATTTGTATGTTGGATTGTCAGTTTTAAAAATGTCACTACTAATGGTGAGTAAATCATGCAGGCGCACTGTATTTTTGTAGTAACATTATGCACTAGCAAGCATTGTTGTGACAATGAGCAGTGTTCACTAATGTCATAGGTGATCGCGGTGTGTAACGTTAGCCTATGTTGTGTGGGTGTCTGGTAGAGGGACTCTGTGTTTAATTGGGACTTGGCTTTTAAATTAAGTTTTACAGTATTCAGTATGCGTATGGTATATTGAATAGATATTTGAATACTTCGAACTTATGTGGGTTTTCTTTTAGGAATAATCGAATGTCATTTTTGGCCAATTTTAACAGCCCTAGTTAATGCATATATACGGCTCTGGATTTGGACATTTAACGCAGAGAAATTGCGAGGATTTTGCAAAATTGCAAGCCCCCACAAATATTGCATTAATTATTGCGATCACAAGATCTCGATTTCCTGGAGGGACTGGTATAGTGTAGATCTGATCACCGTAGCGGAACCAGGGCTGACCTGTCAAAGACAAAACGCATGAGCTGCAGGTTGAGGGTGCGTGGGAGGCTGTGGAGTTTGATGCGCCGCGTGGCGTTCTGTTTGCTCTGGCAGCACTCGCAAAAGTAGCGGTTATCCCCATCCAGCTTCTCCTCCTGCAGGCAAGGGTGGGGACAAAGGGTTAAGGGGACAAAGAGAAGCAATGCACACTGCCAACAAAGAAGTATATAATTACCTGAAAGAAGCAGTTTTCTGATCATGTTTTAATTAAATGTATTTTTTACCTACCACTACAGTATAAGCATTTCAGTGTTCTCAATGGTGTTTTTCATAACTATGGTAAAATCTGTGAAAAAGCACAGCATATCAAAGTACAGTTTTCTATGTAATTGTATGTGAGGAGAGCTCAGCCAACTCGAGTGCTTGAAAAAAAAAAACCCCATCTCACTCAATAGTGGTCCTATGGGGAACTGTATTAAGTTTGAAGCCATTAAATATTGTCCATCTATCCCACAATGCAAAGCATCTAGCATCCTCTTTGGCTGTTAGTAAGCATTAAAACTAACATTTGCTACCAAAGATTAGAGCTGCTATGTCAGCTACCAAATGTTACAGCTAATGCTAGTTAGTGTTAATCAAAGATGGTCTTTGGTTAACAGTAGCAAGCATTGGCTGCATCATTTGGTAGTGGACTTTAGATATAATATTTGGTGGCTAATGTTGGCGCTAATGCTAGCAAACAGCAAAAAAAGATAAGTTAAATGTTTTGCATTGTGGGGTAGATTATCAGGACTGAGTGACATCATTAATGGGGGCAGCCGTATTTAATACAGTCCCCCATTGACAAGATTTGTTTAGGAATATATGGCTATAATGGGAGAGGGTAGAAAATTTGGGGCTATGTCGAAAATAACCAGAATAATTCATTAACATGCACAACATGAGCACATGTACACAAACACACACCAATCAAAAGAGCAAATATTGGAGGGTAGTATTTCATATAACCTAAGCATCAAAGAATAAATAACAGCATTTGACCACAGAGGAAACCAACGGGCATATTCGGGTTTTATTCAGTCCCTGGATTTAATTAATGTGTTTGTTTCTATATACAATCGTCAAATGGGCAGGTACAACTAACTACCTCAGAGGTAGGGGTGCACAACTAATCAAAGGAATAAGCATTCTATCACCTTGAGGAACTCTGTGACACACTCGGTGAGGTTCTTGTGACCCTGGATGTTGAGCTCCAGCTCATAGAATCTGGACGGCAGGGGGGATGCTCGGCCACACTGGCTACACCTGAGAGGCACAACAAGAAAACAGAGATTTTAGCACTTAAAGCTATATTTTTTCTCAATGAATATTGTTATCCAATATCTGCTATCTAGGAATGTGCCAATACCAATATTGGTATAGGATACTGCAATGCTACCAGACTAAAACAGGGTTATTGGTATTAGAGAATTTCCCCAATAGTAAAATCCAATACCATGCATCATGTGTAACATGTAAATCAAACCAAAGGAACTTGATTTTCTGCATTTTGGGCACATAAACGCATGATCAATATCTATAATGGAAAAGATTTATTATATCCAAATCAATTTTGTTCAACGACCTCAAACTGATGGTCTATACTCTTCAGTAAAAGTAACAGACCAGAACTCTGTACTTAGTATTAGCCAATAGAACTCAGATTCAGTATCGGCAATGAGAGAAGGATTTTGGTGCCTCCCTGCTGGCATCAAAACAGGATAACGACAGCCAATATTCACAGACACTAAAATAAAATCTGCTTACCTTCCCAAAGTCCTAAAATTATAATCAGTATGCATTTGATCACGATCCAAAATCATGAATGCCAGAAGATGGTCCAATAAAAGCTAGTGTCTTAGTAAAAATACCAGGCGTCAGGCTTGCCCAGTTAACTGTAGATGGGGGGGGGTTTCTGTCTGTCTTTTGAATGGAAAAAAGGGCTGTTAAGTCGAGTCACACTTCTAACTAGCACCATAACTGATATCAAAGTGCTACACATCCAGACAGCTTGACTTTATAAAAATGTTCCTTTGAAAAAGAGACAAGGGCATTTCTCAGAGCAACCATGGGACTTCACCTTCTGCAAAAAACAAACTATTCTACACCTTGCCAACCAATGTAAAAGTAACTTGTAATACCCTGTCACCATCAGCTTGGGACTTTGATGCCCTCTGATCAGAATGCCCAACATTTTATTATGTGAAAAATAGCCAAACCAACATAAGAAATTAAGTAGGTAGGTAGGTGTGGAGTCTCGGGTATCGGATATCAGTCCAAATAGGGCACTTATATCGGAGAATTTCCCCGATACTGAAATCCGACCCCAAGAAACATGGCTAACATGCTAGAAATCAAAGAGACTTGATTTGTTGCATTTTTAACATGTTAGATCTCTCTAACGGAAAAACAATTATTATATCTCAATAATTTTTGTCCAATGACCCCAAACTATTTTACACTGTTCAGTAAAAGCAATGGATCGGATTAGTACTCAGTATCGGCCGATACTTAAAGTTTAGGAATCTGAATTGGCAGTGGAAAAGCGGTATCAGTCCATCCCTAGTATGAAGTCTAGCCTTACACAGTGACGTAGGAAAACTGGCCACAGAACTGCTGCTGGATGACGTTCTGAAGGCTGGGGTTCTTCTGTTTGGACAGAGTGTCCTCCAGCAGAGAAAGGAAGAGCTTGGAGAACTCCTGGGCATCCTGGAAATGAAAGGTTGGAGAAAATACTGAGATTTGGGTAGAAGAGGATGCATGGGAACCAATGACCATTTTCCTAGCAAGCATCTCTGCTACGTCAATATCTCTAACTCACGCTGTGTCAAGGAGAATTTGGGTGGCTTTAGGGAGACAATTTACCTGCTGTTGTCCTGTGTCTAGCCCCAGTGCTTTGACCAGCCCCGACGGGTCAATGTACCTTCTGTTGCTGTTCTGCAGCAGTGCAAATAGATACTGGAGATGCTCACAGATGGACTGAGGCTCATAGTCTGAAAGACAAAGAGGTTGGTTCAAAATGGTGCAATATACAATATTTACCATACTTGTATTTGTGGCGGACCCACCACAAATAGATTCTCCTAAACTGACACAGTAGTATATTAACAGTGCTTCTTATTGTGTTGAATGTACAGACTTTTCTGATGATATGTGCGCATGTAACAAACTCCCACATTAAAAAATGTTTTATGCATTACTCATTTCTCTCTACAGTGTTAATGTTTCACATTGCTTAAGGCTTGCCTGATCTTTGATCTGGCTCAGGGTTTACTGGTTTAGAACCATTAGTGACCATTACAAAAAAAAGTGCCCACACAGCTCTCATCTTAAGTTTCGTTCACCTGAGTCAATGTTGTGCTCTTGTGCCCGGGAACTGTGGCACATGTAGAGACTCCGGCGCAGCTCCAGGTTGTGGAACCACACCTGCAGGAAGGTGTTGACGTAACATGTGGCGCCCAGGTTGGTCAGGCCTACAAACGTGTTCTGAGAGAGAGAGAGACACATGCAGAATACAGAAAGACAAGCGAGAGAGCGAGAGAGAGATGGGGAATGTGTTGATAATACTATCTTATGAAGTATTAAAGTGGGGACCACTTTTAGCAGTACATTCTTTAAGAAAATAAAAATAAACTAGAACCCCACTAGAAAAGCCAAATATCAGCATTATAACATAAGATTTGGTAAATGCATCCTGTTCCTTGTTTTAGCAATGATAGATTATACCTCTGAAGCAAGAAGTAAGTATGTGCATGTTGTTTGTGATGGAGTTACAAATATAATAGAGATATTGACTTCTGGAAATGCAAGAGGTGAGAAATTCTGAAAAAAGTGGTATGTACATTAAATACTAACAGTTTGGACTAGTGCGTTCTAATGCTGACAATGAGCCATGGGTACAATTATACCAGTGTTACCCTTTAAGGAACTGTGTAGGGATATGGGAGAGTGCAGACATATGGGAGAGTGCAAACTGCAGGTGAGATCAGTTCAAAACATCTCAAAACAGCAGAATTTACAGGGATGACATTCCCAGTAAGATGGAGTGATCTATTCTGAACCTTAAGCAGGGGGAGCGTTAATAACATTGAAAAAGACCCTAAACTTGTGTGATTTTTAATGAGATCAGAGAAAAAACTGCTGCTCTCTTGTCCTGAACTGCATTTTGATATTTCCACATCAAGTATTTTGGTAGCTACGTTATGAAAGTGAAGTACGAGAGGGATGTTTAACACTCCTCTCTTTAACTCTTCTAGTATGTGGCATTGTTTGAAAGATCATACTGCCTACTATTTAGTAGGCATTTACAGTATCCTAACTCAGACTAGTACATGCATTAGATTGATGTAATGTTTTTTTTTTAACCTTTCGATTGTATACCATTCGTTTGTAATATGTAGACTGGACTTTCAGGCACAGTCCATGACTTATTCATACTTTTGCAGCCCACTAGCTGTCTGAATCGTCTTCTCAGGAAAGGGAGATAATTACCGTCTCTCTCCGCTCTGAATTTGGGTCATCGATGTTATGGAAAGCATTCTCATCAATCTCTCCCAGCCACGCCTGTTCACCAATACCCACTAGGCAATTCGGATTCCCTTTACAATTTCTCCTGTCAAGAGCAAAGTCTAGTCATTATTCATGCAAGTCCAACATCCATTTCACACACATTGAACATTGTTTTAAGCTTGATATCAAGCAATTCACCCACGAATCATGCATTAATTTAGGACAGTCCCTTCAACAGTTTTGCTGGCTATAGCACATTTAGGAAATGTGAGGATAGCGGAGTGTTAAGATTGATGCGCTTTGTAACTTACCTGCATGCTCCTCTCTTGCAAGCCGGTACGTTTACACGGTATGCTAGCTCAATATGTTCCCGGTTGATGTCCTCCGGTTTCACCGTTTCCACCCAACGCCAAGCCGCTTTCTCAAGCTGTAAGCGGGGCGCCATAATCCTGCCACAAAAGCACAGCCAAATAAGGGTATACGGACAAATAAAGGTCGTGGATACAGCGGCCTACTCGGCTGACTGTCATTGATGCTAACGTTGCTAACTGCAGCTAACTCGGTTCTACATGGCCGTCTATGTCTCCAACCTAGCTAGTTAACTTAGCGAAGTTATCCAACAGTGGCTAGCTTGCCCACTGGCTGCCTTATGTTAGCTTCAGCAGGGATATGCCAAATGTACTTAGTATTGAAACGCAAGAATTTCCGACAAGCAAATGTTTGTACGGTAGAAGAAACACTGATGACTACCTAGCGCGAACAAGCTTAGCTACCGCGTTAGCTGGTAAGCTAATTATTTAGCCTGACCGGCCAGCTAGCACTACGTAACGAACTCATCTGGCTAAATTGAAGTATATTCGAACCTTTTGTGCGTGTACCACAAACGTCAAATTTTGCAGCTGATAAAGCAAAATATATTTTCACATTTTATTCATGGTTTATTTTAGATTTAGCGCCCTTGCGTCAGTTTATAAATAAATTATTTCCTCTCTCAAAAGCAGCACGACGTAAACTTTTGACGTAAGCGACGTCACCCTCTATTGTGAGTAGGAAGCCCTGTATGTGGTTGGCACTGTAGTCTTTCTTTAGCAGGCTCTGTAGTCATTTTGCGGACTGTTTTGTCTTCCACTGTTTTTTTGATTAAAGATCCAGTACAATGAAATTCGTGTTTTTCAGTATCGTTGCATTGTTTAACAGAAGGCACGCCAATGTAAAGTTACCCAAAATGTTAGTTATAGCCGTGAGTATTGTGGAAATATGACTAAATCCCCTTGAGAAACTAGCTTCCTGGTTGTCAGTCATCACAGTCAAACCATCTCAGATAGGCAATCTAGTTCCTAAAAAGATTGCATCATCTACTCAGTTACCCTCATTCGCCCATCAATCAGTCTGTCAGTTGTCAGTAGTTATAAAAGATATCAGCTAGCTAGTCCACAGTTAAGTAATGAAACTAGTTTGCTACAATTTAGTTAATTTTAGTGGTTCGAAAACATCCACAGTGCTATTACAATTTATTTATCATCTGCTTGCACAGGTTATCCATAGCAACTGATCACACTGGTCCCATGAATTTGTTTGCATTTGAAGGCTTCATGTATTATGATACTAACTTGATTTCTCCTTTCAATGAACAGAGGGTCACGCCCCCTCAACATACTTAGAGTTGGCTGTGCTTAGAGAGGGTGCACTAAAACAGTTATAACAAATCAAATGATCTGAAGCTGACCAAGTGAGACTCCTGAAGTGATCTAAAATGGTTAAAAAGGCATTTTCATTTCATTTTGACTTAAACATTCTACAATAAGCTTTTTCTTACTGAATTAACATAATTGTTCTTTCATTTATTTGAGCAAGTGTCGCAGAATAGCCCTGTCTGAAGCTTGTATGTATCTCTCCTTTGCCTTGGGGGGGTCCCCTTTGTCTGAGGTAGATGTTTGGTTTCCTATGCGAGATACCCGGGTTTGAATCCAGATGGGTTACAGTGGTGACGTGACCTGGACAGTTTTCTCCACGGGGGAAGGTCAAAGGGGGGTGAGTGTAGCAGAGTGGCCCTGTCTGAAGCTTTGTAAATCTAATATCTCCCTTGGCCAGAGGAGATTTGCCATGGCCAACCGGTAGATGTTTGATTCCCCATGCGGAGGACTCCGGTTCAAATCCAGGTGGGTTATGCGAGTCAGTCCAAAAGTAGGGCTGACGCTGCATTCGTGTGCTAGAATCTCTTTGGGTGCCCAAGTCACTAATTTTGGTAACTTTGTCACATGACAACAACAACTTCTGAGTGTTCTGTGTTGGTCTGAAACAGGCTCCTGAATGTTGTGATCAATGATTGCCATTTAGGCTTGAAATTAGGCGACTATTTATACATTTCATCTCTGTGCATCATTTTTGGAGTTGTTGGAAATTGTGTTTCTTCACTTTTGACGGAACTAGGCTAGCTGCTCCCTACTGCTTCCAGTCCTTGTGCTAAGCTAGGCTAGCATGCCCCTGAACCTCTGCGGCGACTGATCAATCTTCTTGTCTGACTCATGCAATATTGCATAGAATTTTTTTTTTTATTGCATCTCGGCACCTTTGTCCTCATTAAGAATGCAAGGATCTATGGAAATTGGCAAAAGAAACCAATGATGTTTACCAAGAATTCCAAGTCAGCAGCAGCAATATTCTTTCAAGACATGTCAATACTATCTAATACTAATAATTTCTGTGTATGCTGAAGCTAAAGGTGTCAAGTTACCACATGTTGGACCATGAGAGGTTTGACCTACAGCAAAAACATGCATCAGGCAATTGACGAATATTCAATATTCGCGTAGTCTGCTTTATTCACACAATCGAAATACATTTTATGACAGCTGCAAACTGGAATTTCAGAGACAATTATCCAATAACAAACTCTCACAAAACAGTAGCTGTTACAGTCCCATTTTATTTCATAACACAAGAAACTTGATGCAAGCAGCAAGTTGCTCTCCTTGTACAGTAGGATCCACTCCACACGTGCCTCCTCTTTCATTCTTGACAAAGGACAAGACACCCAAGGCATTTGTCCCATCAAGATTTGAGGAGAGTTTGTGCGGTGTGCCCTTATACAGTTCTATGCCAAATACGCTTCAAAAGGGACTCCTTCCTTGCTCATACTGTACAGTAGGTCTAAGAGAGAGAAAGAGTGCTCAGAGATTCCACCTGGTGGTGGTTGGTACAAACAACACCCAGTGGTAACATTGCAAAAGTGATGCAATGTCCTTCTGAGGCATGATCCATGAATGACCCCCCCCCCCC
>OMKL01055997.1:0-13383 GCA_900302295.1 Parasudis fraserbrunneri | reverse complement strand
AATATGTTTCCAAAAAACTCCCTCAGCACAGGTGGCCCCATACTGCTACACAAAATGTTAATGACATCTCTCATCTGGCCTTGTTGATCATCTAACAAACTGATATGGACCAATTATGTAATTGCTTCATATCCCATGGTTTCTATACTGCAATCAGATACTGGAACTGATAGTGTGGAATAGGAACAGGAGAAAACTGGAGTCACATAACACCCACACTGTTGCTCTGGGGGAGAGACTGAGAGGGGGTTGGATTCAGTATGCAATGTGACTACGTGCTGCATTCCAAGTATCATGAGCTGATTTCCCACGCATCGATCAACTGTATTCCCTCCTAGAGAGATATATTTCCAAAATTCTCCTGTTCATCAGTAGCACCCTTACATGAATGCACACAGGGTAATGTGAGGTTATTAAAACACAGCCTCAGAGTCATCTTACTATCCCTCACCTTTTCCAACAATGTGTAGTCATGGGAGATGCATTTAAAGGGATAGTTTTTTGGAACCCTGGCCCTATTTCTTACTTTCCAATGATGATGTTAATGGGAAGAATCCTTTCTCCACACAATCCAAGCTGTTCCTCATACTAGCTCCGGATAGTAAAAAATCACAGCTATCCCTTTAATAATTAGTGCCATCAAGGGGCTGCCATCCTTCTTCCAATGCCCCATAGGGTCAACTCATGTCCTCAACTCACCTAAAGGTCCCAGAGGTGAAGCCCCCTTGCTTGGCGGGCAGGCAGCGGTACACGCCCACGAGCTGGGCCCGGTCCCCTGGCTTAATCTTGTCCACGAGGTCGTCGTTGGCGATGATGTCTACCGAGCGGGGCAGCTGGCCGGCGGGGGCCTTCTCTGGCATCTCCTGAATGGTCAGAGTCTGGTGGTCCTTGTAGCTGCAGAGGCCAAACTCTGTCTCCAGAGGGTTGTTCTCCTCATCCTGAAGGCAGACAGAGGCAGCGATGAGGCAGGGTAAGGTGGTCCATTTCACCCAATAACTATCATCATATGAAAGAGGAAACAATCAGGCACTCTTGCATGGAGCAGGAACAAAAATACATAAGATTATAGATTGTTGTTAAAAAGCCTTTATTTAGACATGGCAGGGGGAAGCAGGTGTAGCTCTAGCCCTTAAAGCTGCAATAATTATTTTCTGACAGCATTTTTCACATTTTCAAAACCATCAGAAAGTCTCACTGAGTCATGGTGTCTTACTCTATCAACCCTGCGCCACCAGCGGCCAGTCTGTTGTTATTCCATCAGTTCTTTTCTTTGTTGACAAAACCCGAATCATGCTTTAGCTCCGCCTATTTCTCAACCATTCTTTGAAAACATCTTTGTAGTTGATAAACCTATGCATTAAAAACCTATTATTTAAGTACAAGTATTTAATGTTCGTTGGCCATTGTCACCTCATTCAACAACCAGGAAATGCCCCAGGAGACAGTCATATTGAAGTTGATGAATCTAGTAATCTATGCATGAAAAATAAAATTTCAGCAAAACTCTTGGTTACAACAAGATTGTACTAGCAAGGCAGTGTTATGTTTATACGTGATGTATTTATGACGAGTCTATCATTTTGGGAGAGAAGGAGGAGGGGGCGTTTTGTTTGTTTATAGATGGGTTTTAACAGTGTTCAAACCAATCAGCAATATATGCTGAATCACATGACTGAATTGCCCCTACCTGCGTTGAGCTGCGGCGCAAAAAAATGAAAAGTACAATGTGGCTCTAACGAGAAACGACAACGCTCCCCGGACTAAGAGTTGTTTCAAAACGAAAACAGCTGGATGTCATTTTGTCCAATCAGCATGGCTGTGTGAGTCTTTCAACTTTTACATAGGTAGCGTTGGCATGGATTGATTGTTTTGATCGCTAACAAATGCAAATATATTGTAGTTTTGCCTCCTAGATGTGTGCGCACTGAGTCTGACATGGACGAGAAACCCATCTATATGTCGTTGCTGCCCTCTAGTGCTCAGAAAATGATTATTGCAGCTTTAACATTAATCATTCATTCATCAGTCATTATTCTACACCCAGTCTGTGTTTAAAGGGGTATTTTGAAATATAGCAGTGCGCCCCCACTTCTTTCAAATAGTCAGTCAGTGCTCACTGTCTACACTCTAATCACTCAGACCATAGGTCTACAACTACAACACTGCCCCCAAACACACAACCCCACAACAACCTTGGTAGGATATATGGCACTGGACGGGAAAGCGTCCAGAGAGGTGAGGTCGGTGTACTTCCTTTCCACGGTCTTCTTTGTGGCAGGACAGTAGTGGACACTTCTCATGATCTTTGGCCTCACTAGTGAACCTTCGAAAGAATAACAGAAAGAAAAGTAAAAAATATTAGTCTGAAGTCACAGTCAACCTTACCAGACAAAACGTGCGAAAAGCTCGCAACAAAGGTCAACAACCTAAAGAGAGCAGTGAAGAAATGGGTCGAGAGCAAAAAAAGACTTCTTACATTTGGTAACGATTCCCTCCACACAGACGAGGTTCCCAAGGTAACGGGCAGACAAGGTGCGAGGGCTCACGTGCTTCGTCCCGAAGCTGCCCTCAAAACCAACGTGGAACTCCTCAAACTGTTTGGCAAAGGTGGCATCGATGGAGGAAACCAGGTCCTTCAAGGCTCTTTGGAAGGCAAGGAGTTCACTGAATGCATCTTTCAGCAAGCTGTGAGAAAAATGATCACACACACAATAACATGGCTAGGGATGGTCACTGGTATGCGTCACAATAAATGTAGGAAAATGGTGATTGTGCACATTTCCCGGGAAATGTGTACATTCACCAACTCTACAGTTGTCGGTAAATGTGAGAGGAAAACATGCTACAGATCATTGAATGCACATTTTTTCCTCTATGTTGGAAGAAACAGCAGTTGCTAGGTGCAAGTTAACGGTTGCCATGTGTTGATATATGGGAAATATATCAATAAAACTTTAATGAATTGGTGTCTTATTACTGGATCTTGTAAAGAAGTTACAGTAATATCATACTTTTCCAATGTTTAACCTACTCTACTGCTGTACAGAAATTAGGCATTTTCTTTCTAAAGTGCTTACCAATGGTTACAGGCAGCCATTTTGGAATAGAGAAAACGACTCAAACATTCTGTGCAAGGCATCCATTAGGTGCGGTGTCCATGCCTTGACAAATGTGCATTTAGTTTTGATGAATAATTGAAACAGATTAAGATATCAACCACCAAGTATTCTCTAAGATCTCCATTGTAGGTTAGAGTTAGGCTGCCAATACATATATATATATATATATATATATATACATATACACATACACACATAGTGGTAGGGAG
This sequence comes from Parasudis fraserbrunneri, assembly GCA_900302295.1. Classification (NCBI taxonomy): domain Eukaryota; kingdom Metazoa; phylum Chordata; class Actinopteri; order Aulopiformes; family Chlorophthalmidae; genus Parasudis; species Parasudis fraserbrunneri. The sequence continues at coordinate 10,055 of OMKL01055997.1, read as the reverse complement.
TGGAACCCGGTGTGGTCTGCATATCACTGTTGTGGTTATTTGAGCTACTGTCGCCTTCCTGTCAGCTTGAACCAGTCTGGCCATTCTCCTCTGACCGCTCTCATTAACGAGACATTTTCGCCCACAGAACTGCCGCTCACTGGATGTCTTTTGTTTTACGTACCATTCTCTGTAAACTCTAGAAACTGTTGTGTGTGAAAACCCCAGGAGATCAGCAGTTTCTGAGATACTCAAACCACCCCGTCTGACACCAACAATCATTCCACAGTCAGTCACTTAGATCACATTTCTTCCCCATACTGATGTTTGGTCTGAACAACAACTGAACCTCTTGACCGTGTCTGCCTGCTTTTATGCATTGAGTTGCTGCCCCATGATTATTAGATATTTGCATTAACAAGGTGTACAACTGTACCTAATAAAGTGGCTACTGAGTGCACGTACATATATATATACATATACACACACACACACACACACACACATACAGTATATACACAAATATATATTCGATTTGTTCATTTCGGGTTGTGTGTGCATCGTTTCACAAAAGGATTCAGACAGTATCTACAAGCAAAGCTAGCATAATTTTATTACATTATTATAAGGAAGTCCCAGAGACAGTTTTTATGGTTGTGCAAACAGTTTTACATTAGAATAGTGTTTAAAAATGAGAAATATTCTCTGATGCAATAAAAAATAGTTTTTCAGTGCAAAACATGCAATGAAGTGATTGCAGTATGTTTTAGAATCATTTAAGATTTTCAGCTTATTTTAACAATTACTTTGGCCACAATAATCATATTATGAAATGTTCATATTGGCACATGGCATGAGAGTAGATTAAAAGTAGATGTGTTAATGTATTTTAAACAGATGTGTAATGTATTTTAAAAGTACATGTGTTAATGTATTTTAAAAGTACATGTGTTAATACATTGGTCACTCTTAAGAACTTAGGCCTATTGGTGAGTATGCTGTATAGGCTACCTGAATGTTAATGGAATCACCAATTTCCCTGCATCTCATCAGAATCAAGAATAAGACCTTGGCAATAACTTTGATCACTTAGCTACTGTAAAGTAGGTAAAAAGTCAGTGCTCAGACAACCAGGAGTAGAGGTGCTCTTTAAATAGGCCTATGTGTTGAATCCATGAGGGATGAAACACGACTATCTGGATACTTTATTCTGGTTAAAGCAGTGATATCTCAGTTGCTGGGACATCCAGAGAATTTAGTTAACCCCTATAATCAAATAGGGGTTAAAAAACAAAACAATGTCCCTCTGCTCTGAGGAACCTGCATGTGCTGTATAGGCTACTCACGCCTTCGCCCGTTTTTCATTCCTCCGTCGCAGGTCATTGATGTTCACGATGAGCCGACATCCATTTTCTGACACCATACTCCGGACCTTCTCATGATACACACCTTGGTCATGCTGCCGTGGGAAAACACACATTTTAAGAACACAAAAAGGCCTAGGTCAGATTCATTTCAATGTTATAAGTTTGCTCCAACAGCAAAAAAAATGGATCGTCTCAAGATTCTGGTCTCACAAACCGATCCCAATATATTGGTGTTGACTGACACATGGTCAAAGAAACATTCATAATTTGTTTAGAATAGATAGGAATACAAAAACCTGTTACTTGGTCACAATTCTTATAGATATCTCTGGGCAGAAGTGTTTTGAATTCCTTGTCTTGAAGGTTAATTTAGGGCCTAAATAATTCAATCACTGATATGGGTCTATAGACCATCTTCTGCTGATATTAGCCTTGCTGACTTTAACCGTGATTGGTTGAGTAATACTTCTAATTATCTTAAGGGGGTTAGCAGTAACATCAACTTATCCCAGCTGATGATTGAAGCTACTGGGCCAAATCAAAAAAATTACTTGAGGCCTACCCCAATTGATTTTTCCAATAGGAGTGATAATATTCTCGCTTGTGTTGTCGTTCTGGGAAAGGTTCTGGGAAGCACAGTTCTCGGATATATCGAATATGTGTAATTTCATAGTGATGAATTAGATGATCAATTAATGTATTATAGCTGCAACAGACCGGTCAAGAGTCATATTAATATAGCTGAGAACTGTCTGCTTCTCAGAACTTTTATTGTGAAAAGCAGAGGAAGGAGAGTTACATCGCCCAGAAGCTAACAGTTAGTTCACAAAGGAGATGGAAAAAGTACTAAAAGCATGAAACGTTGGCATATTTTAGATTTATGTGTTTTTTGTACAACTTCTAGGTGCGTCTCGAGTGCCGTTGCTGCAAGGAAGGAGCACGGGAAAGAGACAATAGAGGCCTTGCACGGAATGTGTAGAATGCCTATTTGTCCTTGTTGGTTGCTATGTGCAAAACAATGGTTGCCATATGTTGATATGAGAAATATAATCGAAAATGTCATAATTTGGTGTCTTATCACTGGATCTTAGAAACAAGTCGCAGTGGAACATCATGTATTTCCAATATTTTACTTACTCTACCACTGCACAGAAATTAGACATTTTATTTTTTAAAGTGGTTACCAACGGTTACATGCAGCCATGTTGGCAAAAATCACTACAAAAACATTCAGTGCAAGGCCTCCATTGGGTAAGTGTCGGTCAAAATGCATCAGTAGCAACACAATTGTCTCGATAAGGGATAAGAAAGAATGTGCTCTTTGTCAGTTTGCCTGGTTAAAAGGAACACTCCAACATTTTGGGAAATAGACTTATTTGCCATCTTCCCCAGAATTCCCCAGATTGATATACATTTCATCTCTGTGTGTCAGTTTGGGAGTTGTTGGAAGATGTTTTTCTTCTCTTTTGACAAAGCACGGCTAGCTGTTCTCTACTGCTTCCAGTCTTTGTGCCAAGGTAGGCTAGCATGCACCTGGGCGGTGGACCCTCCTGTATAAGGCCAGTCCCTGGCCAAATACAGTCGGGGATTATATCCATGGGGAAATCTTTACTCCTTGCAACATAGATGTGATCTGCTGAGGTCTCTAGATGTGTGAGGTTATGAATTTACCTGTGTGGATGGAGCAGATTCTTGAAAATCAATTAGATCATTTTTTATTCTTGGTCACCTAAGGCTATAGGCTGTAAGGCTATAGACTGTGGCTACCTGTCAATACTGCACAAGTGTGTTGATTATTTTTGGCACATGATTAATGGTCTAGTTTTACCACAATATTAACTTTTGTGGCATAATATTAGGCTGAGAGCTTTCACACGGAGGATCTCATCAGACACAAAGTCTCGTAAAAGCTCAGTGGGTTATGTGTGGAGTCTGATACACTCCACTCTTGCGCTCTCTTTTTTACTTTGAAATGGCCTGACCTCCCCATGTGCCCTTACATAAGAAGTGTACGTTACCAGGAAACGAGGCGCAGCCATTATCAGCTGAGAATTGTGCCACAAAAGTTAATATTGTGGAAAAACTAGACAATTAATCATGCAATTGAAACCGCCACAAGACACAGATAGTAGTCATGTAACAGCAAAGTAATCGATCACAGGACTCATATGAACGCCACCCCAGATGACCCCCGAGAATGCTACATGGGTGAGCCAAAAACTCCTCAGTGTAGTAATAGTATCCATCCAAATTTCAAAGCACCATCGCCAAAAAGCCACATAGGGCCTATTCAGAATGGGTACCTCCTGTATCCTTTTGGAATTAAACCCTTTATATCTTGTGATTATAATGTAAGTTTGACATCAAGCTGATACTATACATCATCATCCAGAAAGTCCAAATATTCCCTCTGCGCCTCTCTCAGTTCGAGGTCCTCAAAGCTGCCTCCGTCCATCTCTCAAGCTGCTAGATGCTGGCAGTGCTGGCCTGGTGTGCTCTCCAAACGCCCTGGGAGCCAGCAGCTCTGCCATGCAGTCCTCTAATCAACTCACAGGTGCACTAATCACCTCACTGTGGCCACAGGTGAACCTGGGCTGCATTCAGTTCCAAATTAGCACATTCCCTCCTTTCCTGAGCCCTCTGGTGAAATTCCTGATGTACAACAAGTGAACCCTTCTGGCTCTCTGCAAGCGAAGGAGGGCAAGGTAACACCACCAGAAGAAAATCGAACTGCCCTTAGACCTCATCAAAATATTTGCAATATTACGCTTTTTTGGTTTTTATAACCTGATGGTGTTCCTGATGTATGACCAAACAAGGAAACTAAAGTATCAAAACTGAAAGTTGCCAATAGGCTACTCATTTATACGCAAGATTGTTAGTCATCATACTGTTGTTTGATTCTATGTGGATTCAGTGACCTTGTGCATTGGATTGTGGGATACACATCATGCAGGAAGCTTGTTTTTATAAATGCTCCCCTCGTTCACAAAAGTCGGAACCAAATCCATAGAGATGCATAGAGTGTGTTCCTCATGGCAGGATGCCATGTGAGTCAGATGATCTTCTTCTACTACATGTGTAGGGGACAGTGACCACTGTTCTCATGTATACCACCTAGAGGCTCTGATTTAATCTGAAATGAGGTTACAGATCACCATCACTCTTTCCACTAAGTGGCAGTAATGCTGAAAGTTCTGTAGCTGTTTATGAATTCATTGTATATACTATATACATAAAGTATGTACATCATACTACATACAGCTTACTGTTCAGTACATAAAGTGCAGTATGTGTGACATACTATATACAACAGTACAACAAGTGGCTGTTCGTAACACCAGAAGAAGAAAATAATTCACTCACAGCTGTTTTCACTTGCTAGCTATGCAATCAGGAGGATATACCATACAGTTTTGCCAAAAAACACCCATATGCTGCTTCAGTGGCCAGTATGTTGTTTTTTATGTTTGTTTGGAAATCTTTGCTGACCCGGAACCGAAAATGGCACTAGCAATGACCTGATGCAAAGAATTGTGGGATTGAAACGATTGTGTAGCAACCATCTGCTCCGTACTTCAAATGTTGGTGCATTTGGTATGAATAAAAATCTCTGTTGCATACATTATTTGCATACTAACAGATCACATACTGAAAATTGCATACAATATAATATGTAGCATGGAAACAGCTAGTGTTCCAACCACCACTGAATCTCAAATGAGGAAGAAGCAGTGTTGTCTTCTGGGTAGAAAACTACCATGTCATCAGAGACAAATTCAGAAAACAACACACAAAGTTCTCTGAATTTCCCTCTAATGACATGGTAGCAGAGGGAACACTTCAGCTGTATTGTGTAGATAGGGAGTTTACACTCCCACACACACACATCTCTATGGGAAAAGTATAACTGCTTCCAATTTCTCCATACATACTATATTGTATGCAATTTTCAGTATGTGATTTGTTAGTATGCAATTAATGTATTACATGACCTGAAGCATTTGTGTGTGCTTGTGTGTGTATCGGCATGCCACCAACTCGTCAACTCGGGTATCATAGAAAAATCCGACTTTCTCACTCGTAACACAGTCGTCATGGGACGGATCTCAATTGATGACGAGGCGGCCTATGTGGAGGAGGTGGCAGACGTGGCGCAGCGGTGCCAGGCCAACCATCTCTCCCTGAACGTCAGCAAATTCAAGGAGCTGATCATGGACTATGCCAGGAAACGACAGAGGTCTTACACCCCACTGCAGATTGGCGGGGCACCAGTGGAGAGGGTGAGCAGCTTTAAGTACCTTGGTGTGCATATTACCGAAGACTTATGGACTACACACACTGACACTGTGACAGCGAAGGCACGGCAACGCCTGTACCACCTCAGACAGCTGAGGAAATTCAAAGTCTCACAGAAAGTCCTGCTATCCCTCTACTCTGCTGCAGTACAGAGCATCCTGACAGGATGCCTAACCGCCTGCTATGGGAACAGCTCCTCTCAGGACAGGAGGGCCCTGCAGAGGATTGTGCGATTGGCTGAGTGTACGATGGGTACCGTGCTCCCCTCCCTGCAGAGCCTATACAACAGGAGGTGCGTAAGCAGAGCTTGGAGGGTTGTAAAAGACCCCCACCACCCTATCAATGGACTGTTTGTGTGGCTGCCATCAGGCAAGTGCCTGCGCAGCCACAAATAACACACTGAGAGACTGAGGAAGAGTTTCTTCCCACAGGCCATCAGAGCCATGAACAATGAACAATATCTCTAGGAAGGACAATATACCCAAAGACATTCTATGCATATGACACTGCTGCCACTTTTACTGCACTATCAATATTAACCATGTTTACTGTTGTATATTGTATATTGCATTTTTTCACTCTGTATATTTTGATATTTTATATATATATACATATATAAATAAAAATTGCATTCTGCACTGCCTGGGAGTGATGATGCAGCAACATTTCACTATACATACCTGTATGAATATGTGACGATTAAATCTCTTGAATTGTGAATCTTGAATCTTGAATTAAAGGGGTAGGCTATTCCACTGAAATTGACTTTTGATGAGGTTGTAATTCTACAAAATTGGACAATTCCTCAAAGTGTGCAAAGATTTCTCTCTCTTGTTTTATGAGTATTGAATTATGAGCTCTCAAAGTGAGGAAATTGCACTCGTATTACATCATTGAATTGCACTGACTGAGATGGTTGGTTTTGTGACCAGTCCAGTACCTACATCAAACCTGCTAAACTAAAAACTCATAACATTTGCAAAAATAAATCTTTTACTTTTGCAGAATTTCAACCTAAAAGTCAATTTCTATTCCTTAAGCTAAAGTTTTCAGTAGTAAAAAAGTGAGGCGTATTTGCTTTGAAGTGTTTATAGCTTGACATATACTAGGCTAGAGCTCTTTGTTATAGCTTAAGTTAGATGGAAATTCTCATGTAACCACAAACAAAACTCTGCTGAGCCTTTAAAGGTCCAATATTATACTCCTTTTCAACAAGTTAGTATAGGTCTCTGAGGTCCCCAAAACATGTCTTTGAAGTTTTTGCTGAAAATACCATTCAGATTATGCATTCTAGCATACCCCTCTGTTTCAGATCCTGTTCTGGGCGGGCTGTTTCGAGACAAGGAGCAGTGATTGGTCAGTCGTTATCTATGTCGACTGTGGCTGTAATTCTGAATGGCTTGTTTCGGTAACACTTTATAATAACAATCATTAGAAAGTAATTTATAAAACATTAGTCAATGATGAACAAATCATGAACAAAACATTAATAAACCTTTGTAAATGATTAGTTACCATATCACAAATATGTGACAGTGTTTTTGTTATTGCATTACTGCAATAAATCTTTTGTCACTTTTAAGGATCCTTTGACTGTAGATTGTTTTCCAATTTAATAAGTCTGCAACAAGCTTTGCACATGAATAGTACTTTATACATTTGCATGTCCTTCGTAACAGGTGAGGAATAGTTAAACGTTATGCTACTCCTTTGTGCATGAAAAGTTGAAACTTACAATTAGAAGGCTGCCTAAAAGTTTGTAAATAACTTACTTACATTTATAGATAGTTTGTAACAGGTAATGAAGAACTACAAATGATATGTAACACATTCATAACAGTGTAACACACTTTAGATTAGGGGATGCAAAAAGGTTTGTAAAAGCTTTGTGTACATGCATAGACCCTTGGTAACAGGTAAGGGTAATCTGAAAGTGGTAGGTTAGACATTTAGAATTGTAGCCTGAAGGAATTAAAGCCTGACCCAAATAGGTTAGAAACCAAATCCTATAGGTAAGGGTAATCTGAAAGTGATAGGGTAGACATTTATGTATGATGAATTGTTTACACTTTAGATTTGGGGATGCAAAAGCACTTGTAAATGACTTATAAATGATTCAGGAATACATTTACACACCATTAACAGATGAGGAACAGGCCTCATTCGTAATATATCAATAACTCATTAGGTAAACATAAATATTTCATAATTAATTAATCATTTGTAGACTACTTACAACATAGTTACGATATGATTACCGCATTAACCAATAACATAATTTCTATTTGGCTCACAAGTCATTAATAATATATCAACAAATAATTAAGTAATCATTTACTAATAATTTATTCATGAATATTTAATAGTTAACTTATCATTTATAGACGACTTACAACATATTTGTGATATGTTAACATATTATTAACTAATCATTTACAAATGTTTATTAACGATTTGTTCATCATTGACTGATGTCTTATAAATGACTTAGCCTACTAATGGTCGTTATTATAATGTGTTACCCTTGTAATAAGGAGGGTTCTTGTCACAGCTGAACTGCAGAAACTGCCTTAAGTACATATTTCACATTATCTTAGTGTTTGAGAAAACCCCTCATGGTATAAAAACGATGCAAAACAGGAAATTACCATTTATTTTTCTAAATTACAAATTTTACAATGGGGACCTTTAAGTCTTCATAATAATTTATTGAGCAGGGTTTTCCTTGGCCTAAATAGTCTATGATTACAATGGGGACTAATCAAAATGGGCAGGGCAACGAATGACCTTTCAGGAGTTCTTAGCTACTCTAGATATGTCCACTGGAGTGCGCTGCTTTCACAGTTTTCTAGAAATTAATGAATCAAGGTAGCCTGTGTAGTAGCGGCAGATGTTTCATCATTAGCAGTCTTGTGCACGGGTTTTCACTCGATGGGACCACTTCGTTATCACTTGCGATTGCGTGCGTGCGCGCACACACACACACACACACACACACACACACACACACACACACGAGACGAAAACACATTACTGTTGAGCTTATTATTCATTTGACAAATTGGAATGAACTTGTCTTGGTGTGGGGCTCCGGGGGGGGCGGCTTGTTTATTTGCAGCTTTTTTCCCAATTTGGCGTTTTGGAGAAAATTAGTTATGTATCTCGGTGGGATTGAAGTTGCTACATTTACAGTTATAGAGCAGACAGTATCAACACAACCTGGACAAAACAGCTGGCTCGTGCTAGAGAGAACTGACGTCAGACCAGTGACGGAGCGCCGGGTCCAGTTTGCTTGTGACTGCGTGCGCGAGGCAGGAGGAGGAGGACAGAGCGGAGGAGCGCGTGCAGCTATACTCCATATACATAGAGGAGGTGGTAGCTAGAAAGAGCGACTCGTTCAGTGACTGCGGCGACACACATTTCGGCAACATGGGTGACGTTGTGGGAATTATTCTTTACGGATATTAATAGAGAACCGTCTGGAAAATGGCTGAGAGGTGAGTCTAAAAATAAATGTTCATTGGTTTCTTCGTATTCGCCGCCTGACGTTGTCATATTATTCGATGAAGGCGGCCAGCAAGCGGGCTAACGTTAACGTAGACGTTCACTGTTTGGTGGGTATAGCTAATTTTAGCTAGCTCACCGCTCCTTCAACGTTTGATAATGTGGAAAAAGACGTGTATTCTGCTAGCTTTTCACTTGGTAACTGTAGGTGAACCATTGTGGATAGTAGTTGAGTGTGCAGTCAACCGGTTGTGGGGAGGAGGTCCAGCTCAGCTCAGCATCGCCTGGTGATGCTGTTGCATCCAATGCGTGCACCTGTGTGTCAGCGTCAGAGCCCTCTATCTTTTACACCGGTACTTTGCTGGAATGTTTCATTCATCCATCGTCGTTGTGGGGTTATTGGTTGCCTCGCTGGCAGGCAGGCTGGCTAGCAGAGGCAGACAAGGTTATCCGAAATTGAGCCCTCTCTCTCTCTCTCTCTCTCTCTCTCGAGCAGCATCCCTCCCCATGATGGGAGGCGCGCTCACGGCGGCGGCAGCAGCAGTGGCGCGAGAGGCAGCTCTGGAAATGGCTCATGAACCTTAGGAAATACCTCAGTGGTTCTCAACATGGGGTCCGGAGACCTCCAGGGGTCCATGAGGTGGTTCCAGGGTGTCCCCAGAGAAGTGGAGAATAGTCTAATTTCACAATTTCATTGATAGCCAAATGAGGGAATGTATAAAAATGACTATTCTGATCATATGCTTCACTCCCCACTGTCATCTCCCCACCTACAGTATAGACAGTCTAATGTGTTGGGGGCATGAAAAAGGTTGAGAACCACTGAAATTCCTCGTTCCCTGGCCGAGTCCTGCTTATGTAGCAGTTTTTACATCTTAACACCTAACATCTCTTAATTAATTATTT
>OMKL01055993.1:0-15042 GCA_900302295.1 Parasudis fraserbrunneri | reverse complement strand
TTGGCCTAGCCTCGTTTCCTGCTCTTGGGTACTGTGTCTCACCTTGGGTGAGGGGTAGCTGGTGAGCCAGAGCCGGAAGTCTGTGTGGCAGCTGTCTGGGCTGAAGTTCTCACAGATCTTCTCCAGGGTGGACATCCAGGATACGGCTAGGTGACAGTTCTGCAGACACACCCAGGTGCCTTCCATCATAGCTGTACGGATCATCTTGGCAGCAATGGGACCCTGGCCCTGCCCCAGAGAGATGGACTGGAACTTGGCTCCGCCCATGTTCTTGTCATTGGCGAACTTCAGCAAGCCTGGGGGAAGGCAGATAGACATTTCTGGTGATTTCCTTTGACAACAATATACTGTAGCTATTAGAGAAAAGAGGATGCTCTACATTAGCGACGGGACATCTATCTAAAACATCAGTGTAATCTATCTGCCTCTTAGGGGACTGTATTACTTACTAGCCATGGGGTCAGCTCCAGGAGACAACACAAACACCAGTGGGAGGGTGGAGTTGGAGTCCAAGTAGCTCTTACTCAGGTCAAAGGGAGGAGGCTCCACAAACTTCTTCCCCAGCTTTTCAGTCACATAGTTGGTGACAGCTGGCACCACCTTATCGGGCCTGAGGCAGCGGAAGATGATCATCTTCTGCAGGTCGTTGAGTCGTTCACACCAGGGACCTGGCAGACGGGTGTTATAGGGCTGTTTGCTGTCATAGATTGGCTTGAAATCCCCTGGGCTCTTGATGAAAGCCTCCCTGCGGGAGGGAAGCACATTTATTTGTCCAAAGACGGTTTGCTGAGCACATCTGCACTTATTCAGAAACTCCCAGCTACCGCACACTCATACAGTCGCACACATTCACACCAGGGAGTCGCCCAGAGCAACTGCATGGTCTTCTGACGTTGACCACTGAGCAGCTCCAATGGAGGAGTTGGGAGCTTAAGTGCATTGCTCAAGGACACTTCAAAATTAGTTGTTGAGGCAGGGGAGAGCGTTTCTTAATCACTTCCCCCGCCCAGATTCCCCTGCCAGTCCCAGCAGCCTTCCAGTCACAAGCCCCCTCCTCTACCCTTTGGACTCCCACTGCCCCTATTCACCCCATTAAAACAGTGCATTTCTAAGACTGATGCTAAAGTGGGTTATACGGTAGAAAAACACACAACTTAGCAAAACACAGAACAAGATAAGATTTGTTCAGTAGATAACGGGTCCTACCTGATTCCCTGCAGGCCAGGCAGCTCATTGGCTCTGCAGATTTCATCCCAGCTCTTGTCCTGCAGCCATGTGGGGTCTGGGTTGGGGGTGGTGTTCTGCAGGCCCACTCCACCAGTCAGAAAGAACATCAAGTCTGAATAGTCAATTTCCTTCTTTGCTCTAAATGGAGAATGTAACACACAAAAACATTAGATCAATATAATTGTAACATTAATAACATTTTACATATCAACATAACTTATAACTTCTTAGAGCTACCACAGGTGAATACTGATATTCAAATTCTATTCAGCTAAAATACTGATCATCAATCAAATTAACACTAACTACTGGTATTTCCTAATTTTCAATCTACAGCACCGGCACATCTAGACACTGGTACACTGAACACTTACAGGAGGAGGTTGGAGCAAAGCAGGAAGGAGAAGAGCAGTTTGTCCTTCTCAAACAGTGAGCGACACACGTTGCAGTACAGGTTGTAGGTGAAGTGGTTGATTAGGTATCTGAGCCTCTTCTCCAGGATCTTGGACTTGTTACTGATGAAAAGATCACACCACTTAGCTTCAGCTAAAGGGATAGTCCCATATTTTTTAAGAAGCCTATCCGATTTGTCACAAACTGGGGAGTCCTAACATTCAATCCAAAAAGTACTTGAAAAGCACTCAATCAAAAAAAAAGAAAAAAAGAAAGAAAAAAAAACACTTGAATCAATTATGTCGCCATGAAATAACAAATAATAGTTCTGGATATCACAAAATGTCATATGCATCACTAACCTGTCCTGGATGGATTTGATATAGAGGTTGACGAACCAGCTCAGAGAGTACTGGTACATGGGGTCTATGTTGGCCAGGTCAGCGATACTGAAGAACAGGATGGAGGAGTGCTTGGCAATGGCCCTGTAGCCCTCTCTAGACTCTGCTATCTTTATCTCGGTCTTCTCAGCTATCTGGATGGTATGGGGACAATTGGAAGTTATATCAGAGACAGTCTATATAATGAGGAGAAAGAGCACTGTGGTAGTTCTGAATGGGGAAATCTGTAACACTAAAGATGGCAGCAACAATGAAACTACACACACATTCAGAGAACATAATAAAATGTGATGTGATTGTATGTTGAGTAAAATTATAATTTTACTGCATCTTGAGGTGAAATGTGAGTTTTATATGTTTTAAATAAATCACAATCTCTGCCAAAAGGCTGGGAATAGCGCAGTGATTGGTTGCCATGGTAACTAAGGGCTCTGTGGCAGAAACCACCTTGAGGCGCATGCGTAGAAGCAAAATAGTTCTTCTCGACCAAATTAACCATTCTGTGTTGTCAGTCATTTACCAGGAACTTCAAATAGCGACTTCTCTTTAGACAGACCTCGATTATATTACCAAACACAAATAACCAGGTTCTCATCATCACGATCCATGTCTCATTTCTCCAAACAGAATTTCTGAATGAGTCCTGTATATTAATTTTACCTGTTGTTTTTTGGAGATCTCGTTGGACATGATCTTGGCAGAGTCCAGGATCTGGATGGCGCTCTCGTCCTCCAGGATGTTCCCCTCAGATGACTGCAGCGTCTCCAGGATCTTGTCTTCAATCTCTTTCAGCTGCTTCTTATTGGCCGCTGACTGCAGGATCAAGGCATTCCTTTCCTCTTCCAGTTCTGGCCTGAGTAACACATGAAGTATAAACACTACCATAAGAATAAATTCACAAGAGGTATTTGATAAGAATACCAACACTTTTAACAAGGGTCAATTTCTTGTACCTCTCTTTAGCAACTACAATGCCTAGCAGCTGGTCCTCCAAGCCCTCTGGTGTGATCATGAAGTTAAGCAGGGACACCTTGGTGGCCAGCTCTGGCAAGTAGTGAGGGTTCCGGAGCTTGGTGGTTATGTAGAAACGGAAATCACAAGAGTACTCCATCACACTTTCCCCCAGCCTGATACAATCCACGCCACCTGAGTGAAACAAGGAGATCTGAGTGAGGATTAGAGTATTCTTTGTTTTTGAATACTCGAGACGAAGAACCATAGAAGACAATTACAATTTTTTTTAGATGAATAGTATTTTCAAACCTCATTATACAAAGTTGACAAGTTGGAGTGAAGTGTACATTCACAGTTAAAGAATGTGGCGATTGACTACTTTTAGGTGATGTATCAAATTCACACTGCTAGTGATTTCAATTGACTTTCCAACTGCAATCACACAGAATGTCCACCTTTCAAATTGCAATCCCACAGAATGTCCATGGTTCTTCATCTCAAGAGTTCAATTCCTCTCTCATGTAATTGTATTACAAAAAAAAGACATCGAAAAGATGTCAGATCACACAGTAATTTACACTGGGAAAAAACAAATACCAACAAATATCGTTATACCATAAAAAAAAAGATAAATTATATCATATTTTGACCATATCGCTCAGCCCTACAGGTAACTATGCCACCCTCTGTAACGGTAGCCATCTCCCTTCACCGGCAGAGGCAACTATGCCACCCTCGGTAACGTTAGCCATCTCCCTTCACCGGCAGAGGCATCTATGCACTTCACCTTGTTTGAAGGTTTGTTTGAGCAGAAGTGGTTCCAGTGACGGGTCCAGCTCTTCTCCTACATTCTCCAGCAGCAGAGGGGTTCCAAACTGGATGCAGTTCTCCAGAGTTCTCATGTAGTCCCCGTCTGTCAGCTTGATCACACTGAGGTTATTGTCTTTCTCAGAGTTCTTCACCCACTTGTTGGCTTGGCCCTGAGGATCGATCATCAGAGGCCTACGAGGACAGAGATGGATGCACAGAGTTAGGAGAATCTTAATGTATGAGAATCCTGACTGAATTGTATGAATGCTGCCAGGTTTCACTATACTTCATATTTTTTAAGTAGATGTTTTAGGTTGAGCTTATTACTGACAATAAAGATAGACAACAGAGTTTTCCCAACTAACATATTTGATTTGTTTACAGTCTAATTTTGTATTGGTATTCCCTAATCTACAAGCTGAATTAATGATTTGCCTTACAACATTTAGGCAAAGTTCATTTTCACTGTCATCTTTGCTCTTGCATCTTTTACATGCAATTTTAGTATCATTTTCTGCTTGGCCAAATTGTAGCAACCTCTGCATTTGATTTACAGGAGGTTAGTTGTAGGATTCTGAGGGAGAGGTATAGATCAAACTATTTAAAGCACAAAGACGTGCTTTTGCAAACTCAGCACACTCTTCCTTGGGCAAAAGTTGCGTTCTAGGTCGCCCCAGTGCTCAGCGTGTGTGCTATAAAAACAGGTTTCTAGGATCCATTTTTCGCCACTGTGTAAACTAGCACAAATATTTTAACCCGTGGTGAAAAGTTGCACAGTGTAACTTTAATACCGGTAGCTTGATACATCTCTGTGAGAAGCACTCACCATCTGCGCGAGTTACTGACGATGACTCCATTGTCTATGGAGAAGGTGTCAGTGGGCAGGCCTGCTATGTTCCACGCCCTTATCTTAATGGGGTCTCCCAGGGTCTTACTGAGGGAGAAGTCATCTGATGATGGAATGTTCTTGGACTGCAGATATGGAAATGGATGTAAAGAAAACGAATATTAAAATCAATATGTCTGAGGAGGGGGATAGCAAGACATGAGCCTACTTTGGCCCAATTATAAAGACAAACACGAGGGCTGTTCACCTGGCAGAGTTTGGTCCATATCTTGGTGCAGTCCTGCCTGAAGCTGGCAGTGAAAGCTCCCAGATAGGCAATGACCCCGGCAGAGATGAGGACATCCCCAGTCAGGTTGTCATAGGTGTTCTGGAGGTCATCTGCTGCCTTGGACCACCTGCAGACACACAATTATTATATGTGACAGGGAAATTTACCAGCACACACTTTGTAGGCCCTCTCTCTCTCTCACACACACACAAACACACACACACACATCTCTACATATAAATCCTTCACTTCTTACCCATTTTTCTCTATCATCCCACCTGTCCCATTCCTATCTATCTACATGATTACCCCATATCTCTAACTCATATTATTCATACATTCTGTATGTCTATCATTCATATTATTCATACACTCTGTACGTCAATGTTCCACTCATTTTATCTACTGCACTGTATAAATAGTTTGTTAGCTCGTATTCTATCAGGCAGGCATTCTATCAGAAATAAAAATGAGTCACTCAAAGTATCTACATCATGACCATCAAGACCGTCACCACCACCCTCATCATCATCATCATCATCACCTGGTCTTCTCTCCGCCCAGGCCTCCGATGAGTTTCTCAGCCCTCTCCAGCTTGCGGGCACACAGGTCCACCTGGATCTCCAGCTGTGCCTTCTCCTCTGTCTTCTCTTCGAAGGTCCTCTGCAGTGCAGCCAGTCGGTCTTCCACCTCCTTCAACTCAGCCCGCTTCTGGTCCAGCAGGGCCATGGTGGTGGCCAGTGACTGCTGGGCCTCTGCTAGGTTGGCCTTCTTAGGAGCCACCACCTAAAACAATGGGGGGGGGTTAACCAAAATAGCGGACAAAGAGATACTGGTTGGAAAATTCAAAGTTAAGAAATAGAGGACAAAAGAAAAGGAGTAGAAGTGAGTATTCAGATGATCCTGATTGGAGGATAAGAAATAAGCTATGAAAATTTTTGAATTGAAATACTTTATTATCCCATGGGGAAATTCGGTAAAAAAGAAAGACACTCTACCTTTGCCACCCTGTCGTACACCTCCATGGCTTTGATCCACTTGCACAGACCCTCAGCGGCTGAGGAGGCCTTGGCCACTTTGCCGGGGTCAAAGTCAGGGTTGGTCATGTACTCGCTACGGATCTTTTGCATCACCGGGACCTGCCATGGAGGGGGGGGGTTTGAGAAAGTAAACACACTATTCCATATCATCTTAGTATTCCATATCATCTGTCATCACAACTCACTGGAATATTGTCCTTGTCATATTCCTTCAGATCTCGTAAGAAATTCATGTCACCCAGCAGCTTCTTGCTTGGACCCCAATAATCAAGAATCTACAGACAACAAAGAAAACATAGTTACACAAAGGTTAAATACTTTTTGTAAGTCAACACAAGGAGGTACTGTTGTTGTACGATCAGCTTTGACAAAGCTACAGTGTGTCACAATAGATTAGTCTACATATATATTTTTCTCCCCTGATGGGTCAGGTTCTAACCTTCTGTCCTGTCCCAGCCGGGTCAGCAATCTTATCAGGTTTGATCTCCTTCATCACACACACAGCTGCCATCACCAGCTTCACCCCAGAAGGAGGATTCTTCATCGACTTCACGATTGTCACATCAGATGGCTGAAATGAAAATGAGATATTAGCTGGACTGACTCGATTTACTAAAATGTTTTGGTTTACGCGTATGTAAATCGGCTGTATAAATTGAGGTAGTGTAATAGTAAAGGATCGCCCACCTTCAGAGTGTTCAAGGCAGAGAGCGCAGCCTCCAGAGCAGGGATGGCCTCGGCCAGGTCGCTCTCGCATTCGTTCTTCAGAGCCTGGGCCTCATTGGCCTTTATAGTAGCAGCCTCCTCATCCACGCGCACAACCTTACTCTTGGCCTCCACCTCCACAGATTCCACTTCAATCACCTGGAAGACAGCGTGTATGCAGTAATACATGCAGTAATACATGCTCCATGTCTATCTTCAGGTTTGATAAGGGAGTGCCCTTCACTCACCTTCATCATCTTGGTGTTGTCTATCTTTGCCTGTTCCAGCTTAGGCTGGAGGTCCACCAGTTCCTTCTTCATCTCACCCACCTACAGAGAGATGATTTGACAATGACAATATAAAGTGATGAAAAGGCATGTTAAATTACGATGATGATTCTTAGGAAAGAAGTATTTCTCCAAATGCAGGGAAGCACTGTTGCATACCTGAGATTCAGCAAAAGCTAGTTTATCCAGACCATTGGTGTACCTCTTCTTAGCCCTCATGACAGTGTCTCGTTTCTGGGTGAGGAGCAGACGGAACGCAGCAATCAACTCCAGGTAGGAGGTGGGCGTCACGTAGTTATGGCGACCGAGCTCAGAATGGAACCTGTCAATCAAAACATAGTATTATCAAGCGTGTATACATTTGCCTTACCTTTTAAAGTGTGAGTTCTGAAGAAATACTACATCATACTTCTGTGAGAGTTGTACAGCAGAGGTGTGGAATGTCTTGCAGACGGGCATGACCTCCTGCCTCTCATGGTCACTCATTTCCAGTGTCTCCAGGAAGGAGTTAGCCACCCGCTCAAGAGCCTCCTCTGGCCATGGCTGACAGACCAGACAAAAAGGAAAGAGAAGATAACGGTGATATTTTCAAGTCTTCTTTCTATTAAATCATCTAACCAGTGTTGTGGAGCCATATTGTAGTCATTAGGGTCACATGTAAAACATATATATACATATATGCATAGTAGCTACATGCAATCACTTCACTCCTTGTGCCCATGTACCTGGAACCAGTCGATAGTGCAGCAGTTGATGAGAGAGGGGAATTGGCGCAGACGATTTCTAAAGGCGTCTCCAATGGGACTGAAGGCCACCACAATGTGCAGGTTCTCCCTACAGCGTGCCACGAAGAAGGCAAACAGAGCCAGTGGGCTAAACTCCAAACCCTTATTACCAGCCTGGGCAATGGGACGAACTGCCTACGAAGATAAGGAGCAAAGGGATGAGGTCTGACAAATATTGCATCTAGCAGGGTTCACACACATATTTTCTCAGTAAATCTTTCATAAATTCATATCAAATTTACATGACTGTATTTCTGTGGTGTAATGAATGAACAACATTTACAACTGCTATACATACTATACATAATTGTAAACTTTTCATGAAAGCTTTACCATGGCTAGAGTTTGAAATTGTGCAACAACAAAAAAATAGCAACCGCCATACAATTTCTCTGCCCTATTTTTGCCTTTCAATTCCTGTAATTTATACATATACAAATTTACATAAATGATAACCTTATAACCACAATTCTAAATTTCCATGACGTTTCAACAAGCTTATGGATATTTCATAATTTTCCAAATCATTTCCAGGCCTGGAAAACATATTCTCATATACCATAGCTTTACCAGACTTTTCGTGACCATGGAAACCCTGCCTATGGCCTTTATGATACTCTGTAAGGGGGTAGAGGCCTAGTTACCTCCAAGATCTCTTGCTTCTCATCCACAGCGAACAGGTTGGGCACCTCTCCTGTGTTCAGGACACTGTCCACGTCTTCTAGGAAAGCCTCCTCTTTAATCTGAGCATCAGTCAGCAGGAACACTGTCTTCTGACCTTTCACCCCGGCATTCTTCAGCAGCAGCTGAAGCATAACAAACGGAGGAGACGCGATATCTTATGGTATCCCAAGATCTCCCCTGAAAATACTGAAAATCTTAATTCTACCACACAAAATAGAACTAACATGTTTTATTTAATCATGAAACATAGCGGTCTATTCTTCTTAGTCATCGCTAACCTTAAGGTCATCCCTCCACTCGTTCATGCCATAGCTCTTGGAGATCTCTGGCTGGAAGATGGTCATATGCGCCATGGAGGTGGCCAAGCGGGTAATGGACTGGCGCCCGCTGCCTCCCACCCCCACCAGCAGGGCGTTGCCCCCCGGCTGCTTTAGTACGCGACTGATACGGGACAGGTGCTCCAGGACATAGCTACATCACAATGACACGATTCACAGGGAGCAGAATTTAGGTGGTTATTTCATCTAGCATCATGCACTGACTAAAGACTTTCCGTCATTTGAAATGAGGGCCAGTGTAGACTCAACCACGCACATTTACATGGAATAAGCGTGTACTGTAATTTAGTGGTTGAATCGACATGGTCCTCATTCCACCAGATCGGTCAATTAGGACGATGTAGTCTCAACGACTAAATCACGTGCTTATTCTATGTAACTGTATGCGGTTGGGTCTACACGGTCCTCACTTAAAATGATGGAAAATCTTAGTTAGTGCATCTTTAACTTCAATTTAAATGGCATGTGGTAGGTGAACATGTGAACCCTTTTACCGGAAGATGACAAGGTTCATGCGGTTCTTGTGTGTCTGGTTGTACTCCTCTAGACAGACCTCCACCACCTGGCCAAAGCTTTCCATGGAGGGTACTTCAGCATACAGGCGCTCATCGTCCTCCAGGTCTGGGTTCATGTAGTCCCCAAACAGAAGGTTACGCATGTCCTCCTCAACCAGCTGGGAGCGGGAAAAATGATTATCTTATTAGAGATAATTATTTAATTTAATAATTATTAGAAATTAGAGACCCAGTCTGTGATTCAAACATAAACAAATGGGTAGCCCCACCACCAACATTAAGAAAATTAATTCTCTAGTTGTTCCGAGTTCTTGACACAAGGAATAACACTAGACAATGGATAAATATGAGAAATATGTAAATATTACTGTATATTGTGGTTGTAAAAGGTTGGTTATTTTGGTAATATTTGTAAACACTGGAGTAAAAACAGACCTATATTCTGATTTACAATGGGTTAGGAAAGCTTATTTTCCATCTACAGATTAGACTCTTCAAGAATATATAATGTGAATATACCCTACATAGATATGGTTAAAAAAAAAAAAACAAAGCAACAAAAAAACTAAAGCATGACATACATTTTATATACAGTAAAACATAATAAGATAGAAACAAATTAATGATGCAATAGCAGCATCAACAACATCATCAACAACTTGACTTACATTTTTGCCTTGCTTCAGGTGATCAAACACCTGGTCGAAGGTCTCTCTGAAGTGTTCTCTGAGGATGTCGCTCATCAGCCTGTACAGCCAGGCCCGGTCCTTGACGTCCACCAGGCGGTCGTAGTAGACACGGAGCACCTCGTGGACGAAGAGGCGTATCATGGTGCGTTTGTTCTCCAGAGACCCCTTCTTCAGCAGCAGGCAGCCCTGAATGACGCGGGAGAAGTCTCGCAGGTTGAAGGTGTAGTGGGACTTGGCCGGAGTGGGAAGCAGGTTCTCCATGGCTTTCTTGTACACCTTGAGAAATACAGAGAGGATGAGCAGACCACAACTAAAAACATAAAAAGAAAGAAAAAGTATAATTTATGAGTGCTTTAATGCATGTTATAATATATGTGGAGTGGCAGGATGGCCCTGAGGTAGAGAGGTCGACCAGCAACAGAGAGCTGTATTACAGCTGTGGACTGGTGAGCAGAGGGTGGATGGTATTACATCTGCTGTGCCCATCACCTCTGCCAACATGCCTTTGAGCAAGGCACTGAACCCCTGCGCATGACGCTGCACTAGTGACCTCATTGATAAACAGAGTTGGGGAAGCTACTCTGAAAGCATAGTTAGCAGAATAGCTTGTACAAAAGGGGGGGGGGGGGGGGGTTGGTCAAAGGGGAGACAGTGGTACTTGAGACTTACTCAAGAGAGGAGAGGCAGTGGGAGAAATAAAATGTGTAGTTCTAGTGGTTAACTCCCCCAAACTCAAACAAGTTATTAATGACTAAAATCACTATGCCAATTTGAATTTAGTTGAACTACTAGCAAGCTACTGCAAAACTGTAGCTTAACTACTAGTGTAATGACATATTGTGAAACTGCTCCCCATCACTGCTAATAAAATGCATGTGTATAATGTATGTCTAGGGATATGTGGAAAGACAACTGCCATGTGTAAATTGGCAATAAGGTAATTCTCCTCTCAAGTGATCCACCCACACGACTTCACAGTGTGTCTTTAGGGAACTCACCTCCATAGTAGCAGCCACTATCTGGCTGCCCACAGTGAAGCACTCAGGAGGGAAGTCATTGTTTCTGAGGTAGAAGGCCACCACGTTGGAGAAGATGCGCACCATGGTGTCATCACTGAAAGCATTGATGCTGACGATGTTGAAGTGGCGCAGGAAGCGAGCAGTCACAGCGTTCCTCCCACCACCAGGGGGCCCCATGGCTGAGATTAGCTGCAGGTCCACCAGGGTGATCTTGGTGGTGTCCTTCAGATCATACCTGCCAGAGAACCAGGGTTAAATATCAATTCACTTTCAATTCAATTAATTCAAAATTGAAAACAGAAATTGCTGTTTACTTGTGGTTGATGGAGCATTCATTCTCATTTACTTGTCAATAGGTTGGATAGTGCAAACTTTTCATGCCAAAGGTTTTTCAGGATTTAAATTGGAAAGAAAATCCACTTCCTCAATTAAATTAATTGAAGGTAAATTGAACCCAACCTTGCAGAGTACAACAGGATAACTCTGCAGAGGTGCTAACGATTGATTGATTGATTGATTGATTGATTGATTTATTGATTGATTGACAGATAATGATTCTAATGCATTGTGCAGGTCTCTGTTGCTTCTGTGTTTCTCTCAT
The DNA here is from genome assembly GCA_900302295.1 of Parasudis fraserbrunneri. NCBI lineage: Eukaryota > Metazoa > Chordata > Actinopteri > Aulopiformes > Chlorophthalmidae > Parasudis > Parasudis fraserbrunneri. The sequence goes on along the minus strand of OMKL01055993.1, from coordinate 3,479 downwards.
GTCTTGAGTATTTTCATAGCAGGCAACTCCTACCAGTTTCCATGGTCAAAGTACTGTCGAAGGAGCTCCACAGGGGGCTGCGCTCCAAACTGCTCTAGCGCAGGCATGTTCATGTCATCAACAAAGATGACGCACTTCTTTCCCATGGGAGGCCCAAACACCCCCTTCCTCCTTTTATCAAGCCTGGACATGATGATGTTCTGGGAATTAAGATGAAATAATTAGAAAAAGAGAGAGCCATGGGGAAGGGGGTTAGAGGGGAAGAGTTTTCTCCTTTCTTATGTTTATAAATAGATTTTACTTTAAGATAGAGAATTAATTAATCATTGGAGCTGTACGTGATGTTTTTGTATGTATTTACTTTTTTTGTATATATATTATCAGTTTATCTTCTGTATGTACATTATTAAGATGCAACTTCTTGTATTGTTGTTATCACTATTTCCTTTAGATTTCTTTCATGCTGTGGGAGTGAGCAGGGAGTAAGCATCCCACTGTACTTGTTACACGTGGCAAAATCAAATCCTTAATCTTCAATCTCGATGATATTATATCACTGAACATTCCCTCCTCTTCCAAAGATTCCAAAAATGAAATTCCCTTATCCATAGCTCTGCAGTGCTGACCTGGCTCTGGTTGGCGCTGGTGCGGGCTGAGAAATTGATAAAGAAAGGCAGGTAGCGGTCCTTATCCAGGTTGTTCATCAGCTTCTCCTTCACATACACTGACTTGCCAGTGCCGGTGGGACCCACAAATAGTATGGGCCTGCAGCAAAAACAACAGACAACAGTAAGATTCACATAGTAAGGTAATGTCACAAGCAAACTGATATTGAGGACATGGCTGGAATACTCACACTCCATAGTTGATACAGAGGTCCATGAGGTACGTATAACGGACTGTATCTATGGTGGGAACGATAATGTCCTGCACTTTGGTGTTTTTGTCCCCCAGGTTGACATTCTTGATGCCGTCATTCCAGTGGACCCAGCGGCCTTTCCCTTTAAACTGTAGGCCCGATTACAGATTACAGAGGTTACAGTGAGATTTAAACTGTAGGTCCAATTACAGATTACAGAGGTTACAGTGAGATTTAAACTGTAGGCCCGATTACAGATTACAGAGGTTACAGTGAGATTTAAACTGTAGGCCCGATTACAGATTACAGAGGTTACAGTGAGATTTAAACTGTAGGCCCGATTACAGATTACAGAGGTTACAGTGAGATTTCTCCATTTTTAGAACACAACTGAAAAGTGTCAGATTGTTCTCATCCTACCTCATAAGAATAGTCATACACCAGGCCTTTGTCATCCATGGGACACTCCCATTTACCGACAGAGGCAGGGATGGGGTGTTTGTCAGCCTTCCCCAAAAGAGTCTCCCTGAGGAACTCATCAAACTTCCCTCTGCTGTCTGCATCACAACTGCCTCCCACAGACCACACCAGGGAGAAGGCAAAGGCCGCCTGCACAACAGAGAAGGAAAGGGAGGTTTCATTTATCATAATACCCTGGGAAAGACAATAATAGTCATTTGGGGGTTCAAAACAACAAAATGTATTTAGGGAAAACTGAAAGTGTTCAAAACACTGAAATGTATTTAAAATGATAGAACAAACCTTGTTCAGGTCATGAGACATGTGCGCACAAAATACATTTTCTCATCACTGAATGCATTTGCTCATTAGACTGATTGGTTCAGAAACTGGAGGTTCAGATCATTCATTCACTGATAGATAACATAGAATTATTCTTGGCTCAGTCTCTTACCATGATCCAGGTGCGTATGTTTTTATTCCCAGGGTCCTCTGTCACAGGTTCCTTCAGCAGCATCTCAAACAGACGACACAGAGATACCACTGTGTTGCTGTCACTGGTGGACACAACCTCCTGCAAGGGAATAAAACCATCATTAAACTTGAGAAAACTTTACATGTACCAGCTCAAAATATTAACAAAATTTGAATACTGTTTTTTTTTTTGTTTTTTTGGTTGGACAGAAACACGAATAATAAAATTGCATGGAGTAAAACACTTAAGTGTGCAGGCTCTCTTCTTCGAAATGTGAATTCCCCCAGGTGTTTTTGTCTGGTCAGCCTGGGGGCCCCGGGAGGTGACTCACTCTGCAGTGTTTGCGCAGCACCCTGAGGGCAGGTGGCAGGAGCCAGTGGAAGAGTTGGTGCAGTAGGGAGCTGTTATCTGGGCTCTGCAGGGCCTCTGGCAGGGTGCTCACCCAGGAGGTCACCAAGGGCTCCCAGCTCAGCTGAGACGGCTCCATGTAGATCATACCACACCGGCTCACTGTCGCAGGCTGGAGAGGGGAGAGGGGGCAGTTACCCAGTAAGCTAGGGCTCTCTTTACAGTCAGAGTTGATTCACTTCCTCGTCAATCAATTCAGAAAGCAGATTCAAATTTTGAAAGTTGTTTTAGTATGACAGGATTGTCCTATCCAACCTAGTGGCAACTGAGAATGAATGCTCTATCATAGGCAAACGATGAATGCAGCCATAAAGGTATGGTTTCCTTTCACAGAAAAGATAGTTTGTTTACTTTTCTGATGACTACATCACTGCATAAGTTATAAATGTTCAGACGAGCTTAATTTTTGGTTATTCGTGACACTCTATATAAACCCAATTCAAAGTTATAACCGCATTTTCTTTCAAAATAATTTGGCCGTGGATGTCCAAATTTGGTACAGTGATAGGGCACTTGGGCAGAGCTGTTTAGCAGGCTGTGACGTAGAGGCATAGAGACAGCTCTGTGTAGGAATGTGCTGTAAGGTGTCCATTTACCTGTCCATTTACCATTGAACTCCTCCCGACCCACACCTGCCAACTGTCGTCACTGTACTCATAACTACCTAACTCACTATAGGCTATTTAACTCTGTATGATAGCATGTACATTAATGCTGTATATACCATATATATGGGCCATTCTACCGAATTCGTGCAAATTGCTGTCCCACAGCAAAAAAACTATTTAACAAAACAATTAAGAATTCAGACCTTAGATATTTACTAAGATTATGTTATGATCTAGTTAAACACAAGACTGTAACTAGATAGAAATGAAGCTAAATATATACAAAATCATCATTTATACTACCTCCCTAGGTACTTTCTATTGGGAAGTAGTTGTCCCAATCTCTAAGCCCTAAATTTCAATCCATGAAAATAATACTTAAAATAATTTTGTCATTTTTTCCAATGGTGTATTTCAAAATATATGTTTGGTTTATTTTAAACAGAATGTAAAATATTTAGATTCATTTTGAAGTTTTTTTTATACAAAACATGCTTTAAAAAATGCTGTCCCACATTTCATGTCACAACCGTAACACGAGTCTTTTACCACATGGGTGGAGCCTGGTTTTAGCCACACACCTGAATTCGACCAGGAAGTGACACTGCATCCCTGTCCCTCATGGCTGCATGGTGAGTGATAACCTCTCATAATTTTTAAGTAAATGTGT
>OMKL01055911.1:4470-14950 GCA_900302295.1 Parasudis fraserbrunneri | reverse complement strand
TTAGCCGAGACTTACAGGCATTTCAATATGCAAATATAAAACAATTAGTAACAAATAAAGAATCAGTTTACATTGTAAACATATAAGACATCATATAAGACAAGTCAGGACTAAAAACAATTGCATACTGTTGCAGGCAAGCCTGCAATTAAAATTCTGAACCGTCCATGTGATATGGAGGGATCAATCTTCAGCATGAGCTGGAGATCATTCCATGCAGCTGGGGCACTAAAACAAAAGGCTGACTTTCCGAGTTCAGTCTGTACATGGGGAACCATAAGCGTGAGCCAGTCATTTGAGCGTGTCAAATAGGGTCCATAATTCCAATCTAACAATGTTGTTATATAAGGTGGTAATTTTCCGGTAATGGCCTTAAAGATAAACATATACCGATGTGTATTTCGCCTATCTGCCGGAGAAGGCCAACCCACTTTATCACATAAGATGCAGTGGTGAGTATCATATTTATCACCAATAATAAATCTGCAAGCAGAATGATAGACAGAATCTAAAGGTTTAAGAGTGGAAGGAGCAGCATTCCTATAAATCACATCTCCATAATCCAAAACAGATAGAAAGACTGCTTCAACAACCCTCTTTCTGATCATTGGGAAACTGGTTCTATTCCTGTATAAGAAGCCGATGTTTTGCATCAATTTTTTACCAAGACTGTCTATATGGTAGTTAAATGTAAATTTGCCATCGAGCCAGATTCCCAGATATTTATATTCTGTAACCCTTTCGATATCGGATCCATTCTTACATCATTCCTTGATATATGCAAATTATTGTAAGCAATATCTCTGGCCCTTGAGAACATCATAAATTTTGTTTAGCTTAAGGTCAATAAGCGCATCTTGCAGAGCATTAAATGAGAGCTGTAGGTTCTTGATAGCTAGTTGTACAGAGTCTGCAATGCAATAAATAATATTGTCATCTGCGTAAAGATTAACTTGACAACCACTTAGGGATAAGAAAATGTCATTAATATAAATAGTAAATAGGACAGGGCCCAGGATTGACCCTTATGGAACACCTTTTGTAATAGGTAATAACTCTGATTGGGCTCTCCAAGCTTTCACACACTGAAGTCTCCCAGACGAATAGCTCTGAAACCAACTGCAAGCATTTTCTTCAAAAACAATGCTGTGTAGTCTGTTTAAAACAAGGGAATGATCAACTGTATTAAATGCTTTTGATAGATCTACAAATAGGGCAGAACAATGTTTTCTTTTATCTAGGGCAGATACTATATCATTCTTAACTAAAGTGGTGGCTGAAATGTTTAGCTCTAAAACCAGATTGATGTGAGCTTAATACAGAGTGATTTGAGAGAAATGCTTTGAGTGGCTATTCACCAGTGATTACTGATTGGGTGTAATACTGTTATCACACCCAATCAGTGACTGCATTTAAATAATGGTCTATGTAGCAAGAGAGTAACCTTATAACTTAGTATTACCATACAACTTATATTATTTATCAATGGAAAAAATAACATGAAGCATATAGGCCTTATCAGGTAAACTGAGCAGAGGTGAATAAGGTGTTATAATGTGGTAAGGTGAATAAGGTGAATAAGAGGTGACTTGCTACTGGTGCTCTGTATTGTGATGCTGATAGTGCTGACCTGACAGTTATCACAGGCACTCTTCATCACTCTCCTCCAGGTGCGATCCATGGTCTGGTACCTCTTGCCCTCCACAGGCAGTTGGTGGTTGATGTCATCAGAGCTGAAGATAGGCTCCAGGTAGAGCCAGGACCGTTGGCACGTCAGCCACTCCTCCAGCACATCCTGTCAGGGCCAGCAGAGGGCAGCAGTGCAACATTAGCAGATACAGCACCATGGCAATCAGGCTTCTAAACTGCTACCGAAGAATTTGAAAAAGGAGCGCATGGGCATTTTCGATGACCTTCATAGATCACGCACCTGAATTTCTTTCCTGTGCTCCAAAATATGTCAGTTTAGAAGCACAATGCTCCATGGAAAAACTGTCACCATAGCACCCTGGACAGTGTTGACCATACAGCGTGAATTGATAGAGTGGCCATTCACATTCAAATTCTTGAATGGTCATTTGGCTGACAAACTTTGCAAATTGTTTGCTAACATTCTCATGGAAATCAGTGTTGGTTTAGTGCATGATCACTAATCTTTCTGAGTCTAATGCACAAACATGAAACTGCTGGGAACTACCCCTTCTATCAAGGTCTGTGGTGCTGCCCCGTGAGTGTCCGCATGTGTGTGTGTGTGTGTGTGTGTGTGTGTGTGTGTGTGTGTGTGTGTGTGCCTACCTGAGTCATCCTGAGCTTGGCTTCCCACGTGGTGATGCGGTCGTCAAAGTGCTTCTTATAAGGAGAGAAGGACATGCTCTGGGTCATGACGATGTGATCATCCAGGAGCTGGGAAGCCTCGTCTGGACTCTTCAGGATGTAGCTGCCCGTCTCCTTGTAGGGAAGCACGTCCAACATCACCGTAGACCACTCATGCTCCATCTTATTCAGAGCCTGGGTGGAGAGAGAGAGGGAGAGGGAGAGGGAGAGATTACAATGTTAAGTTTGAAAGATTAATGTTCAAATGTATGTATGTTAAATGATTCATAAAACATGTACAAAATGTACAATAACAGAAAACACAGTGTCTAAATAAAATCAGAATCAGAATCACTGATCGGTACATTTGCATGTTCAAAAGATATGTCCTGGTGGACGGGTGCATTAACTCATTCTAATAATACTAGCTGTCAGAAAACAAGCACATGGAATATTGGCCTGACACGTCAGACCCATGGAACACACACAAGCTAGCTCCATAGGGTCTGAAAGCGGCGCATTGAGAAATAAACTAATAGCTTGCCGGTGAACATGGTCATCAATAAAGTCAGTTTGACTTATCATGGTGAGGTATGCGTGTCTTGTCTCTGTTGCTGGGGGGATTCCTGGTGCTGTGATAACATTAAAGTACAAGAAAAAGACGATTTGGTGCCCCCCTCTGTAGTAACAGCAGCAACAAGGCATAGCTTGCGCATGTAAGCTATTCTAAACTTTTATATAAAACGCCCCTGTCTGATGGCACACTGACAGCCCATTGCCATGATAACACACAGATAAATGGAGAAATTGTCTTTTTCTCGTACTTTAATGTTATCACAGCGCCAGGAATCTTACATCATACCATGCAGGACCGATATATGATCTTGAACCGGTATCTTACCTGTTCAATGGCGTACTCCTTCCCGGCCACCTCAGCCACATGAGCGATCTCGTCCACATGGTTCTGCAAGCCCAGCTCAAGGCAGCGTGAGAAGGTCAGGTCGGCCTTTGGCTTGATGTTCATCTGGATGCGGTCTGAAAGCGTCTGCCAGTGGCGGCCCCTCATCCCAGGGTTCCTCAAGCCCTGGATCAGGGGGATATACGGCCGGAAGTTGTCAATCTTCTTCCCGATATCAATCGCCACCATCTGACAGGCTGGAGATGAACGAGGATGAGAGGGAAACAGGGGAGAGGAACAGAGAGGCGGAGGATAACAGCGAGGTTGGAAGGTTAGGAGTATGAATGTATGAATCGCAGGTACAGATCCTCTAAACGTGTTGAATGTAATCATCCATTTGTCACTAACCAGGGATGTCCTTGAACTGTTTGACACACTTGTGCATGGTCTTGAAGGCGTCACCGACACTGTGCTCCAGCTGTTCGGGGTCGATGGACACAAGCGGGTCATTGAGCCAGCTCTCGTGCCAGCGCAGCCAATCAGATGTGGTGGTCCAGAGGTCCCTGAAGGGCTGGAAGTCCTTCATCAGCTTCTGCAGACTGTCATACTGTGACACACATTATAACACCATTGTGTCAGTCTGAAGCATAGGCTCTGTAAGTAAGCTAATGGTTATACATCGATTACACTACTGGCAAGTATTTTATAACACTTCACGTGAAAATAAAATCGTAACTATCCCTTTAAACTTTCAGAGGCCATTACTCAGTATTGGGGCTGTGGTGGTTACTGAAACTGTTTCACATTACCCTACTCATTGGTGACAAAATTGTAAGGATTTTTGTAAAAAAAAAAGAATTGAGTAAGTTAGTTAGAAGAAGTTAAATACTGCAGGTTTAAACACCACTTTTGCATCTAGGATTAAAAGAATAAATAATAAAGAGTTTTGGCCTGAAGAAAAAGGTGCCTGGCATGTTGTCCTGAACTCACGTTGGTGAGGGGGATCCCAAAGAGACGCTCTCTGTTGTTGTAGGTCTGGGCCATGGTCTGGGACTCCTTCAGCTGCTTGCTCACATGCCTCACCTCACTGGCTATCTCATGGGCTCGACTGACATCTGTGTGGGCAGCAAACCCAGCAACCAGCATCTGGAAACACAGTCCCAGTGGCCAAATCAGATGAACTAACAGCATTCTAGTGATAAATATACAGCATTCAAGAGGAAGTATAAGCCTAGAATACATTAACCAAGTTCACTCTTCAGAGCATGGTTTAGAAAACCAATGACACAACCTAAGCACAACCAAAGATGTCATTCCCCAAGTTTCAACTACTTAAAGGTATTTGAGTGTCCCAGCTGACCTGTAGAGAGTCCAGTTGCTCCTGGAAGTTGTTCTGGTCAGCCAGCTGGATCTTATGGAAGCGCTGCTCATCCTCCTCTTGCTGGGCTGCTACTACCTCCAGCTGGTCCAGTATCTTCTGAGGCCAGCCAATCGCTGTCCATCTGCACAGAGAGAGGAGGGTCAGAGGACAGAACCACACAATCAGCTCAATCATCAGGCTACTTGTTGCTGTTGGGTTGGGAGATGTTTCATGTCAAGCCATAATGTTATCATTTAAATTAACAGCAGAGCACACAAATTATAATTTTGTACTTTCAAATTATTGCCACCATTCTGCTCTAATATGCCCATCAAATCACATGATTATGCCAGTCAAATGCTTAGATCATGCTTTGATTGGAATTTGGAGGGCAAAAATCCAGCTTTATAGGACACACACAAAATGGCTGTTTTATAACAGATTTATGCCTAACAATCATTGATTTTTAGTTCATTAACATTCGTGTACGTCGATTTGGACACAGCATATGGACACTATGGACCCAGCATATCACTAAGTTTCCCATCAATAAAGACATCACAACAAATTTGCCTCAATCCTATAATTCAGGTTGATGATTCTGTATGGACAGTCTTACTTTCCATTGAAGTCCTCATTTGACAGGCAGTAGAAGAACTCATCAATGACCTCGTAGTCTGACAAGGCTTTGCCAAGAATCTCCTGCAGGTCAATTGGACAAATAAGACAAACAATACACACAGGAAAAACCTTGAATGTGGTGTATATTTGAAATATCTGATGCATTGTTGATATTTTCCATTGTCATTGTACCTCATGGCTCTTGAGCTGGTCTGGGATCTGTTTCATCCAGTCCCTCTGCTCTGCCAGCTCCTCAATGCTGTTAGGCTTCTCATACAGCTTCCCACTGATGGTCTTGCACTCCTCACAAGCCTGGACACACACACACACACACACACACACACACACACACACACACACACACACACAAATAAACAAAAGTCCACAATTCTCACGTTGTTATCTCTCAATAATTCCTTCTACACAAAATCAACAACTAAATATGCTCAAAGGTATCATGTGAAAATACATTAAAATGACTCAAGTGCACCCAAATCATTTAGCGTTTTTCTAGGTAAACTCGAGACTTACATCATTGACTTGCTTGCGCAGCTTGATGGCGAGGCGGTCTAAGGTAGCATTGGCTAGGGCCTCTTGTTTCTTGACGAGAGCCTGGCGCACCGGGTCCACGTTGACGGCGGTGGGGCCAATGATGATGGAGGCTGGTAGGGAATGTTCCAGTGCCTCCTTCTCCTTCAGGTGCTGAATCACCTCTTTCTTCACCTCCTGGACTGTCTGCTCTGCCTGGCTGTGGGCTCTGGAACATGCGCGCACGCACGCACGCACGCACACACACAGAAACACAAACTGTTTTATAATAGCAATAATACAATTGATATCATGTTGTGTTGTGACTTCATCACTGCCAAAAATCTGTATAGCTCTATTGTGACTTAACACAAATTTCTGAATTTTCTCTGATATTTATGATTCAATATTTAATTAATTCAGGAATTCAATTATTCCTGCTCAATGGATCACATTCCATTTGAAACTCCATCAAATGTCCATACTGATATAAAGCAATATGCACTATATACAGTATACCCATATATACCCAGCCTGTATGGACAAAGGAAGCACTTACAAATCAGCACTGTCAGTTGAACAGGCTTACTTGAGGAGGGTGTCTATGTCCAAGTTGTGCAGTTCCAAGAACTTCTCGTATTCGGCGGCATAGGCCCTGAGGGGGATGGCAGTCTGGAGCAGGGCGGTGCGGACTCTCTCCCTCAGCTCAGACACCGCAGGCTCCCACAGACCCACCGACTCCAGCAGGGGAACACCGCTGATGAACATCTTCTGCATCACAAACTGACATAAGACTGGTACGGTTAGCTCTCATCATCATCATCCATCCACCTCCTCCTCTTTGTCCATCCATCCACCCTCCACTTCCTCCCCCTCCTCATCATCATCATCATCGATCATCCTCCTCCTCATCATGATCATCATCCATCCTCCTCCTACCCTTAATGAATAGTATATTGTAATTATTGTTCTAAAACAGTCTTTGATGCATTTGCTTTCAGTTTATTCCTCTGTCTATTAGAGAGCCCTCTCTACTTAGAATCACCTGTTTGGTGGTTTCAGTACAGAGACAGGGGGGCTGAGCACAACAGTTAAGGAATGAACATGAGGCTGTTAGAACTCAGAAGCACAAACCATTTTAAATCATTCAAATGCCTTACAGTTTAACAGGCAGGGAAAACAAAGACTGATTCATCTGATTTAGTAGGTCCCTCCAGATGAAAGGGGCGACTGTGGCTCAGGAGGTAGAGCCATTGTCTGGTGATCTGAAGGTCCCCGGTTCGATTCCCGGCTCCTCCTGGCAGTGTGTTGAAGTGTCCTTGAGCAAGACACTTATCCCGACGAGCAGGTTGGCACCTTGCATGGTTGCCTCCGCTGTCGGTGTGTGAATGTGTGAGTGAATGGGTGAGTGTGAGGCATAAGTTGTAAAGCGCTTTGGATAAAAGCGCTATATAAATGCAGTCCATTTACCATTTACCATTGCTTACAAACAGTAAACGGGTCTATGTTTGATCTGTAGATGGGAAACATTTCCATTGTAGATCAGAATATAGATGTGTTTCACTCCAGTGTTTACAAAGATTACCAACATAAACAAACTTTTTACAGCCACAAAATACAGTGGATACAATTAAAAACTCATATTTACCTGTTGTCTAGTGTTAGTCCTTGTATCAAGAGCTCAGGCAATCAACTAGAGAGTGAAAACATGTCTCCATTCCTTTACCATTTGGTTTTTACGCAAATGTATTTATCCCTGAACTCTTCTAACTTATTGTTGACATCCGCCTGCTGCTTCCCTTCAGGATGTGACTGATTTATCAATGATGATGAATGTATGGATCAAAATGTCTGATTTCTGCATCAACAACCAGAAGAATGAAACACTGACCTAGTTTTCTGAAACAGTCAACATTAGAATAAGTAACTCCTGGCAGAAAATAAACATGAATCGCCCACTCCTTCACGAGGAGGTCTCTTTTCTTTTCACTTGCACACGCGAATGCACACACATGAAACAGAAACAGAGAGCGAGAGAGAGAAAGAGAGAGAGAGAGAGAGAAAGAGAGAGAGAGAAACTCACAGACTCTGGCAACAGTTCTGCCCCCAATGCTCCAGGTAGAATCTGCTCCCAATGCCCTGTGTGTGTGCGTGTGTGTGTGTGTGTGTGTGTGCGTGCGTGTGTGTGTGTACATGCGCTAATGTATTCATGATGTGAATGAACCCTCTGTGAACAAGTGGACTTATACATAGAAATGTTTTAATGTAAATCTAATCGCAACAACAAATCCTGTTTGTCCATCTTAACACTCCACCTTAAAACCAACTAACCCCCCCTTCAAACCAAAACAAGCAGACAAGCACAGATCTGTCAGCCGGTCAGAACACGGAGTTGTCACCGCTGTGAGCGGAGGACCATGCCGCTGGTCACAGTATGGATTATGGAGCTCACTGTGGAGCGGAACCGTATGTAGTTCAAGGTTATTCTGCGTTTTTCACGCTGTCGGATGTGAGTGACAGCCTCCGCGTGAGGAGAGAGACTTTTATAGAACACCAGGGACGAGGCTAAAACAGAGACTGGAACCTTAAAATAAAACACGGCGTTCTCGGAAAAGGTTGAAACACTCCAAATAACTCAACCCTCCCACCTCCAATTTGTTTTATTTCTTTATTTATTTATATATTCGTTTCCTCTCTGGCTCTTTCACATCCTCTCCCGTCACCCTTACCCCGGTTTCTCTTTTTGGTTCTCTCTCTAAATTAAATGGATTGAGTAACAGGGTGTTTAATTTCTTTATAATGACAGTTGCCTTAGGGGAAATCCATGAAACAGACTTTTTGTCCCAGTTCTCTCAAGGAATATGTCATCTACTACAATGTGATATTTTTAGGGATGGATTAGGAATAGTGGATATTTAATCTTGTGTGAAAACCATCACTGCCTAATCTGCTTACAAGACATAAAGAGGGCACTGCTAAGCTTAAGATAGGAGTACTGCACTTCAACTCTTCATCATAATGGATAATATACCATATGCTGAAATGACCAGTAGGTGTCCTTTATGAATAGCAGCTGGGAACAGCGTCGCTGACAACTTTACATCCAAGCAAACGTTTTGATGTCCATCAGCCTTCTATTGGCTGGTGGGCCAGGGTGTCCAGAAAAATAAAGAGGGGTCAACATTATAGTTTTTCTGTCTTTTAGACCAATCTTTTCAATGTTGTTTAAACGGTTTAGTGAGATAAGATGAGGATTTGAAACGTTGGCTAAGAATACAGCTGCTTCCAAAAATGGTAAACAACACACACCAAACAGCATATTCAAAGTTTCAGATAAAGTCTTCCTATGTCAGAATTTACATTTGGGTCGAATGAATATGGTTAATTCATGTCATGTTAGTACGTGGCTTCATGATCCTCGCTGGGCTTGGCCATCACCAACTGTAGGCTATATCAGCTGGGCAACATGATCAGCAAATGTCTGTCACAGTGATGGTCTCATAAAAGGTTTTATGACACCTTGCTGCCTATCATTATCACATGAGTCTGAAGAAGTGAAACATGAGTATGAATTACCTGGAATTGAGCAACTGGGGATCTTGACTTAAGAGGGATAACCAATGATGGCTGATGGCTGTGATGAAGATGATGATGATGAGGAGGAGGAGGATGAGGATGAGGATGAGGATGAGGATGATGATGATGATGATGATGATGATGATGATGATGATGATGATGATGATGATGATGGTGATAAGAGGGGAAAGATGGAGCCAGTAACCATGGATACATCCTGTTTGATGCTGCTGCTGTTGCTGCACATGTAAAGAGATGATGTACTGAGAGTCAGTGGATTTGACAGAACGACTGATTCACTAACATGTTTAACAGTTATTTGGAAAACATCTGTAGACAAACAGCTGTGCGAACGCAGTGGATTCCAAAGGGAGCCAGAACAGGAACACCAAAACCCCAGGGGTAATAATTAGAGGCATAAGCTAAATCATAATGATATCTTTTTGCATGTTTGTATGTTTGTGGTAGCTTGAACATGTGTTTGTAAGGGTATTTATGGTATGGCTTTGAGGGTGTTGGCCCGCCATCATTTAAAGGGTAAGTTCAGAATTTTGGACCCCTAGTCCCATTTTCTATTTACCAATGATGTTGTCGATCGGTAGAGTTCTTTCTCAACACTCGCAGCTCCAGCTAGTTTGCCACCAAACGAATGTAAAGTAATGGGGCCACTCTTTAGTCTGTACAAAAAGCCACAGTTCACACTGAGCAAAAAAATTGCTTTGGGTGGACTTTCAAGTATATTTAAATGCGTTTTATAGTGGCCCCATTACCTTCCATGTATTTTGTGGCTGGGTATTCGGGATGAAGCACAGCATGGATTGTGCTGAGAAAGGACTCTACCCTTCAATGACATCACAGATGATTAGAAAAAGACAGGGCTAAGTGTCCAAAATTCTGAACGTACCCTTTAAGAGAATATAACATCCGTACAAGCCTCCACTCACCTGCCAACCAGCAGAAACTCTCCGACCAGCCGTCGTCTCCTCATGGCCATCAGTATGCCTCGGACAGTCATGCCCTCACAGAAGCAGGCCACCACCCTGGCCTTGGGCAGGTGGCCCCGGAGCTTCTCCAGCAGCTTGTCAAAGCTCTGTTCGCCAGCGTTGCTGTAGATCTTGTCAGAGTGGGCGATACAGATGCCCTCCCTCGCTGCCATGTCTTTGAACGCCTCCATGCCACTCTCC
>OMKL01055890.1:2149-14418 GCA_900302295.1 Parasudis fraserbrunneri | reverse complement strand
GTACCATATACATATTTATCCACATCTGTCTGAATATACCTATCTGAATATACAATCCCTTTTTTATATACTTATATAACTCTGTATTATAGCATGTATAACACTGCTGTATATACCGTATATATTTATATTTACTGTATACTTATTTACTTACTTAACTACTTACTTTCACTTATTTACCCACATCTGCTTGTAGATACCTCCACATATCCCTCTGCATACCTGTATATACTATACCTTTATCTGTACATACTGTACCCTTACCAGTTACACCGCCGGCCAGTATGACTACTCCCATAGCATCCCTATACCCTTATCACTGTACATAAGACTATAACACTGATATTGTCACACTATCCAGTAACACTTACAACTCAGTAGCACTCATTTATCTACTCACTTATTTATATATACTCTAGTTTAATCACCTCTACATTGTACATTGTATATTGCTGCTGCATTTTACTGTTACATTTGCGCTCCGGTTGGATGCCAAACTTCTTTTCGTTGTACTGTACTTGTGCTGTATAATGACAATACATTTTAATCTAATCTAATCTAAATCTAATATTCTTTAAAATATACATTCTCTCACTTTTAATTCGAAGGCTAAACGCCCAAAACGGAAGTCCGGTTTGTCATACCAGAAGTCTTATTGTTGGTAGTGGAACAGAGCTGTGGTGGATGGTCAAGGCTAGAAGACATCGGTATTTCGTTGAAATCTGAAATCGATAATTACACACAAAGAATTTTTTTTAATCTGTTTTAGGCTAAGGTGGTATGTGATGTCTCCAGTGAGGTTGAGGTTTACAAACAACATTTAAGGTGAAAAATCAACGAAATGCGGATACTTTCTTGCCATGACGCCATGTTGGTGGTCAGGTGGATGGCTTGTAGTTGATGCTAGATCCCACGGCCGGGAATAAAACGTTTTAAATTTTTGTGATGAAATATTTGGATGATCATCAAATTTCGAATTTCTTCTTTTTTTGTGAGTGGTTAAGGTTAGGGTGAAGATAAGGCATAGGTGTATAACCAACTTTTAAGTTGAAAATTATGAGTTGCAGCTTTGCAGCTTGGCCAAAAAGTGACAACCCCCAATAAAAAGCAGATGACCCGGTGTGACATCATGAGCATGGTCTGTTGACATCTCCTCCCCTCTTCCAAAGTGTTGCTCAAAAACATTGACGAATAGGAAGATGGAAGTCATAGTCTAACCAATAGGAAAAGGTCATGGTCTAACCAATTAGAACAAAGGATTTTCAAAGTACATCACACTTTTTGATGGACATTTATTTACTCAGTTAATGTGGATGTTGCTCACATTAACAAGAAACATATTGTGTTGATTATGTCACTTTTACATGATCAAACTATTTCACAACAATCTAGCAATCTAGCATAGGCAACATGGTAAAAGAGTTCTAAAAAATCACACACTACACTGTACGGCAGTCTACCAAGAATTTAGAATCAGTCAGTCAGTCAATCAATCGATCAATCAGCTTATGTAGGCCAGTTTCACCATTTTCATCATTAGAAATTCATTAGAAATCTTGTGAGACAATCAATGGAATTGAGGATGTTACACAGAGAATTGACAAATGTCAGACATGAAATAAGAGTTTTTTTTCTTTTTCACAAGTCCTAACAAAAATTCCAAACATCTACATGAAAAGCAAATGGCTGCCAGACCATGGTTAAAGGGATAGTTCGTATTTCTCCCAAAATGAAAGCCTCATCTTAAATGTCACGGTCTTATCCACCCCACCACCGGTAAAGGATCCAATTCAGGTGGCGAAGTGGACACCAAGGGGCTACCATTGCAAGGTTTCAACCTCGTTACGCTGACATACAGTGAAAAATCTCTGAGGCACTTAAACAAAGTCAAGTCATGCATTTGGACTGCCTGTCTTCAGAACCAAAATTGCAATATCCACATGGAAACAGCGTTTCTGAGGTATCAGCAACATGGCACGTTCATCTGGTGTCAGGTATATCTGGGAAACAAGTCTCAGACCTGGAAAAAGCATGTGAACAGTTGATCCAAGTTGGGTCAACGATGTCAAAATCTGGGAAACCTTTGATATACATGTTGCGCCGTTACGCCCTGTGACCATTGGTTAGTTCAGTCACAAGAAAGAATGGAATAATGTGGAAAGAATCACATTATTTTGGTAGAGCGCAGTACAAAACAATATCATTAACTTGTTAAACAGTGGTGGCTTAAAGCCATAGTTTCCGTGTTTCGAATTATTTACGTGTTATTGGGTCAACGTTTCTCCCGACTTTGACACGTGAATGCTAGCAGTTTGGATGAAAAACATACAGAAATTTGCTAGCTCGGACCTTCTGAGTTCCCGAGGACCACATGAACATTCTTTAAAGGGTAACTACACCCCACAAGTAGATCCGCTGAGAGACTGCCACCTAAAGGTTAAATGCATGCTATTGCCATCTTGGTGCCAGGTAATGTACGTACCTGTGAATTAGATGTGTGATGACATCACCTGGCACTAAGATCAGCCAATAGCAGATTGCGACAGCAATTCGCCTTATTCACATTGCCGCTATATTGGTCAAGTTTGATGCAATGTGAGGTACGGATGTGGAGATGTCAATGTTAGCTATACAAATGCCACTTCAAGAACCGAAATAGTCAAAATAAACAGGCAGAATACGGAATTCAAGCTCATGATTACCTGACTCAGATTGTTTTTTTTACCACTGTAGTTTTTGTGTTTTGAAATACATTAATTGAATTGGTCGTCAGCTCATTGAAATGCTTTCATAGCGATCTATGAAAATCAAGATGGCGGTGAGGTGAATTAGGCGAATAACATGCATATAACCATGAGATGGCAGTGGATTTATTTGTGTTTAGTTGCTCTTTAAATAAGTATTAATGTTGTTCTACACAAGGGGGGTAAAATCCTATAATAAAAATATCATAGTATTTTTATAATTCCATTTAGTCCATTGATTGATAATGTATTCATGCTTTGTAATATCTATTGATGGTATATGACTAGAGGGGCAAACACCTACTTATACAGGTCCTATGAGCATATGGAAGGACGATTAGGAGGAGACTATATGCACGGTGTATAAAACTGCCATATGACATAGATGCGAATTATGTGTTCTGTGTTGGTTGTGTATTTGTGTAGCAGTTACTGTTGCACCTAATTTCTCTTCGGGAATCAATTAAGTATCAATCAATTTGTTGCACATACACGGCTGGGAAAATGCAAACAGTCATTGTTGGCTCCGAATACAGACCTACTTTGTCAAGAGGCATTTATTTTCTTTTTTATAAAATATTGCCTCTCGTGTACTTCAGTAACATCCTTTTGTTACTGTATCTCTACTATGCCTATAACCATTCACATGCAGTGGGCTACAAAATAAATGTTTAAATTGAAAAGGTGGGTGGGGCATTTCAAAGGTCAACGATGTGGTCAATAAAAGACCAGTCAGGGAAAGCACAGTCACTGAAGACACTACTGAGTCATGCTTTCATAAAGAGACACAAACAGCGTCACAAGTCATTTCAAGGCCCTGAATTATTACAGGCATTCTAGTTAAGACAAGGCTTGGAGTTCATGGACATTTAATCATTCACATAATGGAAAACTTACATTCAATAGCAATCACACAACTAATCAAGGCAACATATTAGCAAAATGTTAACATCTTATGGTAACTATAGAGGGAGAATCTCTGTGGAAGAGGCAGTGTCGTACATCGGTCAGGACATGATGGAGGAAAGCAGCAAGGCTGTTAGCATTCGAAATTCTTCTGCCTGGAGTTAACCACCAGGAAATTGCACTCAAACGGCTTACCAAATGGTAAATACCAGTGGTATCGGTGACCTTTTACCTTCTGCGGTGCAAACATAAATTTATTATAAACATAGAGTATCATGAGACATCATCAGGAATATGATGCTGACATGCTAGGATTCCTAAAAGTTGGTGAAATCTCCGGAGCTCCCCTGGGGTCAGTTGAGAAAAAAAAAATCCATGTGTAAATCTGTATTCTCGGTTTAAAGATCTGTGTGCACGGTTTATAAACTGTGCACACTCATTATCATACTTTGCTTTTACAAAGGTTGTGTAGTATTGGCTTAAATGGAAAGGCTTGTGACTGGCTTACTTCAGTGTGTGAAGTCCCGGAGCACTCAGTCTGAGTTGTTGCTGGTAACCAAGGGTGTTCCACAGGGATTCATTCTGGGTCCTGTCCTCTTCACTATTTACATCAATGATATTGTCTTCTCGTGGATGATACTATTGTTTATTGTATTGCAGATTCTGCACAGCTTGCTATTGAGAGTCTGCAGCTTTCCTTTAATGCTCCTCGAGAGGCTCTAGTTAAGTTTAGACTGGTTCTTAATGCAATACCATTTACAAGAGCCAGAAATATTGATTATGATGCATGTTTATATCCACTGCAAATGGATCTAACATTGAGAGAGTTGCTGAGTATAAATATCTTGGCATCTGGCTTGATGAGAAACTTGCATTTAAATACCATATAGACGATCTTGTCAGCAAATTGCAACAAAAAGTTGGTTTCTTTTACAGAAAAAGAACATGTTTCCCTAAATTTAGTAGAAATGCTGCTCCTTCATTCTGCCCTCAGATTTATTACTGCCGATAGTTATGGTACCCACCACTGCATCCTCTATGACAAGGTGGGTTCTTCTTCTCAGGCAGAGAGGTGTTATAAACACTGGTATTTGTTTATCTTTAAGGCCATAGTCGGAAAACTTCCAATTATAAACTTATTGCAACAATGCTAGAGTGGAACTCTGATCCCTAACTAACCCGCTCAAATGACTTTGTTTTCTGCATCTGTTTGACATTAGTCGGAGCACTGGGGGTCATTAAGTATAGGCCTGGAGGTGTCATGGAGCTGAGGGGTCAGAGGTCATGGGAAGTCATTGTCCCTAATATAGCATCTTTCTGGGCAGAGGTAAATTTGGCAAAAACGGGAAAATTGAGTAAGCCCAACCTTTGTCTGAAATGAAGACGGTGTCATGTCGATCATTTATTATAGATAATTAATTCATTTGTATTGTCAATTATTGTATCAACTTCCTTATGCTTAAGGTCCCCAGGGCACTGTCTGAATTTGGAAAGTCTGCGTTCTGTATTAGTGCCCCAGCCTCCTGGAACAAGCCTCAACGCTCTCTAAAGACGAATTCTCTACCTACTCAGGTCAACAATTCTGAACATTCCTGTTTCTATTTGTGGTTGTTTCATTGATTGATCTTCATCTGTGCTTATTGTGTTTTTATTGTTGCAAAATTTTTATTGTTTGTTTTATTTATATTTTGCTGAGATTTTATTGTATTTTTATTGTTTTTTTTTACGTAACATCAGCTACATTGCAAATGAGGGCCTGGCAGATGTACCGTCACATGTACAGCATCGGCGATGTGTTTTTTTTTTTTTAGGTTACATTTTAACGAATAGGCACACCCCCATTTCGCAAAAAAACGAACTAAACAAGCGAGCTTGTCATTGAATTGAATTGAATTGAAATACTTTATTATCGCGTGGGGAAATTCGGTTCATCAATCATCAACAACGGGACCGCGGCATTAGTCAAACGAAGCTTTTTTTGTCTGGCTTCTTCTTGACCCCTCCCATCACAACCATCGCTTTCCTCGGTCGAGCTAAGCGAGGGCGAAGCTTTGAGATCAGTCAGTTATCCGCTGGGTGAGCAACACTTGTGTCAGGGTCCGCATGCATGCAGAACTCTCCGAGGGCACGTTCATTTGAAATGGTCCGAAGCAGAAGCGAAAGTCACTTTTGTTGCAGTTTTTCATCGCTTTGTCATCGTTTCACATTGTCAACTGACAAACAAGCCGTCCTTTCTCAACAAAGTCATGTGATCGTGCAAGTTGGACAATGAGTGGACCGAATTTTTTTTACGAACAAACCTAACAACCTGAAACTTGTCATTCCCACTTTGACTTGCACAAATGTGACAGAATACTGTTTAGGTTGTCCCAATTCACTGCCTGTGATTGATTATCTGCTTTGGCCTACCGTCTCCTTCATGCATGCAATTTGGTATTTGTTCGGTACGATGACAAAATGTGCAATACATTTCACCCACTATTGTATATCTGAACGGGCTGCACTGACCATATTATGTGCACATAAAGTAACATTATTTTCCTTTTGCTACCATCTATATTATCTCTTCATTCCATGCACTCTCTACCTATTTGCACAACTGTATCCTGTATACTGTTTACAGTCCACAGAAATAGCCTGTATATAGTCTTTTGTTTTTCTTTTTTTTTTTTGCCTTTCTTTTCTTGTGTGCAAGCACATGGAGATGGAGCTACAAAACTGAAGTAAAATTCATTGTATGCAATACTTGGCCATTAAGGTTGATTCGGATTCTGATTAAGTTATTTGGCTATTTCAACATACTTAAAAGAAAAAATGACATTGTGACAATTGAAAATTGCACATTTTGAGAAATATGGATACGTGTAAATGAAAATGCACCAGCTGTACTAAACACAAGATTTTTTTGGTTATTTCCCTGCCTTTGGTCCAATTGCGTTCTTACTTCAAACAAACCGTTCCAGGGTTCACAAGGAAGCAGACTGAGACCACTTCATACAGGACCAGGATGTGGATCTGAGTTCTCTCCTCCCCCAAACCAAAATCAAGGGGATAGGCAGGTTTGAATTTTGAGTTAGGAACTTTCAAAGTAACAAATATGCAACGTGATGACAACCCTGTGATGGGCCAATGAAGAATTTATGAACAGTCATGTTTCTGTTGTTTTGTAAATAACTCTAGATGTTTAATATACAGTTTTCTTCTGTATATTTTCTACAATGTAAGATGAAAATGTCTATTTTTGCAACATTACAACCTAAAAAGTGAAGTCTGGTGGAATTCCCCTTTGTGGCAACGCAGAAACACCTCTTTGCGTGGGTCAGCTGAACACCACTGCCTCTTTTGACAAACTGAACAAAGCGAAAGTGAAAGCGAAAAAAAATACAGTCCTGGCTTTTGTCCGACAACCTTTTCGCAAAAAAGGGTCAGGCGAGGAACAAAGTCAAAAGCTCATGAGCACGTCTCGTTCCTGCACGCTCGTGTAGAAAGGCTTCCCAAACACAAAGGAGTGCAGTCCTGACCGCAGCTTTTCCGCGAACGCCATCACGATGTTCAGGTCTCCTTCCACCGTAAGGTCCAGATCGGTCTTCAGGTTGCGCAAGGAGCGAAATGGCTTTTTTCCCTTTTGCCTGAGGGAGGGGAGAGAGGGGAGTATATCCAACAGTTAGCTAACAAGGAGCACTAAAAGACAACAAGGTGTGTGTGTGTGTGTGTGTGACTGCAAAGAACAAGTGAAAAAACAACGGTGGTAGTGGTAACATGCAGCAACTTGGGTCAGAGGGATTACATTAACAGCGAGTAGGACTACACTGGGAGTCACAGTGCTGCTCGGAAACTGCTGTTCTCACTGTGCTGCGATGAATTATGTATGCTGCTTGGGCTGTCTCCACAGTAGGACTTGAAGCCCAACGATACCACAAGAACAAAGCAGTGAGTTGCTTTCCATAACAATATAGCAAGAATTCAAATCGGCTCCTTTTGCTGCTGTATTTCCAGCATTAAATGGAAAAAAAAAGGAGGGAGGAAGAGGACGACCCCAAATCATCTTAAAGACTTATATTTCTGGCCATATTGTTAAAAGGGGAATGCCACCTATTTTAAGAATTCACATATGTTCTTCCTGTGCCCCAGGACAGTTCAGTATTTGTGAACACTGCTCCATAGACAATGAATGCTCTGACCTTCAAGTCAAGTCAAGTTTATTTGTCACATACTCCATCATAAAAGTATAATGTGTTGTCGTCCTGACACCACCGAGTCAGTCATTGTTGAAGATCAGTCCTACCATGACTGAATGAGGCCATAAAATGCTTGTGTGAGCTCTTACACCCAAATGAGGAATATAAACCTCATTTGGGTGTAGGAGCTCACACAAACATTTTATGGCCTCACTGAATCAGAGGCCCATTCATTGTCTACGGAGCAGCCGGATTACTACATTAATCAAGTGCAACATGACTTTCACTTGGGCATTTCCTGGCTGTTAAACAAGGTGAGCGGCCAAAATGGCTAATAGCGAGCATTAAAGGTAGAATCTGTAGTGAAACAGTGAACAAAGGAGTCCTTCTTGGTATTGTGCTTTGTTTACATTTTTTGTTTTGGTCTGATGTGTGGGTTGGAGTTGAGTGGGGCTAGGAGACGGGTGGCTATTGTCGGCCACACCTCAGGCTCTTCCAAGAGAGAACTGGGGACATAATAACTAACAAATAAACAATGTACCGTAAAACTTCAATCAATAGCCCATGCTTTTATTTGCTTCAGTCATTGAATACAGTCAGCATTTGGGACAGGCGTCTATGAGGGGGACCAGCCTTTCATTCCTTTTCGTATTAAACTGTTTATTTAAACCAGCATGTACGAATGTTACCTGTATAAAAGTAAGGCTATTGAATAACATATCAATTATGAATCATTTGATCTCGCTCTGAGAGACGGCGTGTTCTCACTCTAGCACAAACCTCACGAACTGAGAGAGAGACAGAAAGAGAGAGAGAGCAGTCAGGAGGAATGGAGTGTGTTAAAAGCTCTATAGCATATAGTAACTAAAAAGCACAATAGCAAGAGGAGCATTACCTCCTTTGGATGAGACGTTAAAACTGAGGTCCCGACTTCATTTGGTCGTTAAAGAACCTAGGGTGCCTATCGCAAAGAGTAGGGTGTTCCCCCGATGATCCTGGCCAAATTCCCAATCAGGCCTCTGACATCAAGGCCACCTCATCATCCCTCCACCTTAATTGGCTGATATCAATGGTAACCTCCCTCCCCCTGCAACTACTCCCCCAGGCCGTTGCTCTAAATAAGAGTGTGTTCTTAGTGAACTTGCCTAGTTAAATAAAGGTTCTAACTAACTAACTCGACTCTACTCGCTATTGGTACCGGGTACTTCATTTCCCACTGCACAGTACCCCAGCCGAAGACCCGCCCTCCTCTGCCTCTAATTGGCTAGTATTCGTTGCCTTCCAAAAAGGAAAGACGCCATTTTTAAATACCGCAACAGCGGTAAACATTCTCTTTTTCCGGTTCACTAAAATATGTTTCTGACAACATTGTAGGCGAGAGGTAGGACATGCAACTGTTGGATCTTAATTCATATTTGATCTACGACGCCTACGGCTTGATACTGAATTTGCACGCCGGAGCGCCTGTACGTTCAAATACAACGCAAAACTAAACTTAAGAGGCGGGCGTGAATGCACACAAAGTCAATTGAAAGACGCGAACGGAGGTGAACAGAAGCAGCTCTAGGCGTTCACTCGAGTTGGAAAATAGCAGAGCGAGAAATTCACCAAAAATGTGTTTCACCTAAACACAACACTTCTTAGCTTACACAATCTTGTCATAACTAAGAGATTTGCTGGAAAAAAAAAGTAGTTTTCATGCATAGATCACTAGATGTATCAATTTATAATACAAGTTTCACGTGAGCATTTCCTCGATGACAGTGTGGCCAGCTGGGCAATAGCGAACATTAAATACATAACCTGCAAATATCAGACAGCTTTGACAGCGTAATGTTGATATAACTAAGAGATTCGCTGAAAAAAAAAAAAGCCTAAGTACATCAACTACGATGACGTTCACTCGGGCGTTTCCATGTTGTAAACTGAGTACCAGCCAATCAAGAGGTCTGAAGTGTTTTCACGTCATCTTTTGGTGTCGTCTTAGCTCGCTTGGAACTTCGACAGAGGTGATACCAAAAAAAATAAAGTACCACGTACCACTTTTGCCCGATGGAGAACCAAAAAAGACAAGTCGAGTCGAGTTGAGCCATTACCGTGCAGTGGAAAAGCACCGTAATGCAGCCGTCAAGTTTAAATACTCTACACACCATTGGTACTCAGACTTGGCCAACTCAGGAGCCCAAAAGACAAGACAAAAACACCCCGTTCCTCAACCAAACCAACATCAGGCATCAGGTGCTGCATGCTGTACCAGTAGGCGACTGAAATGTATTACTGTTACCATGGCAACCTTAAAGGAATAGTTTGGATTTTTTTGGACATTAAGTTGTATGAAATACTTGCCAGTAGTGTAGTGGATGCAAAGGCATTAGTTTAGTTACCGAGTCCCCTGGTCGGAGTTCTGGCCGCTTTCCGAGCAAGTCGGAAAGCAACCGGGGTCTTGAAGCCAAAAAAGTTTTCATCCACACCACAACATGCAGGCAAAAGGGTTACCTATTTCTAACACAAAATCATCGCCCTCCACAACTTTGGATTCTGCTCTCACTTGGCACTGTTTTTTTCCTTGAAAAAAGCCGGTGTATTACCACTCGCTGGAGCCGTTTCACAAGTAACGCGGCCTATCAGCTGTTTCACAATTCTGGAGGACAATGATGTTGTGGTATGGATTAAAACGTTTCGGTTTCAATGTCCTGTTTCTGCCGTTTGCTGCCTGTCTAAAGCTTCCCTGTTTGTTCAGACGCCAGCCAGAACTCAGACCACGGGACTCTGTAAGGAAGCTAATAACTTTGCTTCGACGACACTGATACTGGCAAGTATTTCAGTCAACTTAATGTCCAAAAATCCGCACTATCCCTTTAACTATTGACACATGTGGCAAAATCACGTGTATAATTATTGTCATTAATGGTTTCCCAGGCAATTGGCAAGTGTCCCTGTAGTAGCCTAGTCTACAGACAGCCCATCAGCACAAAGGCCATGTATGTAGTAAAGTCTAAAACAACTGTAATAAAGTATAAAGACTTTCTGCTATTTGGGTTGATTTTCCTTTTAAAGGCAAAAACCGCAATCCAAATGTAGACTAATAAGTAACTACCCCACTACCAAAAAAAATTGTTTTCACTCTCTAGTCAATTGACTGTGCTCTCCTTGATACAAGGACTAACGCTAATATGAGATTATAAATTGTATTTGCTGTATTTTCTGTATTTTGTGGCTGTAAATGGTTTGTTTATGTTGGTAATGTCTGTAACACACTGACAGTAAACCAGACCAATATTCTGTTCTACGTTGGGTTAAGAAAGTCTCCAAAAAGCTTATTTACCCCATCCTCAGATAAAACTCATGTTGTAAGCATGTGAATATATCCCCCCCCCCCACACATTTATTTGGTCCACAAAAAAAAGGAATGTCTCACGTTTCGTCCTCGATGTACTTGAGCAGTGTGAGGGCCTTCCTGTGGAGCAATAACAGGAACTGGGCCAGGTAGGTACTCCGCAGGGACAGACCCGGCTTCAGCATGAACACCTGGGAACCACACGGGACATCAGTTACCCCCCAAAACCACTCCACTCCTCCTTAGCATTCACCTTGGGGA
Source organism: Parasudis fraserbrunneri (assembly GCA_900302295.1). Classification (NCBI taxonomy): domain Eukaryota; kingdom Metazoa; phylum Chordata; class Actinopteri; order Aulopiformes; family Chlorophthalmidae; genus Parasudis; species Parasudis fraserbrunneri. The sequence continues at coordinate 2,992 of OMKL01055890.1, read as the reverse complement.
GAACACAGAGCCAGGACCCTATACTGCTTAGCATTCACCCTGGGGAGAACGCAGAGCCAGGACCCTATACTGCTTAGCATTCACCTTGAGGAGAACTTAGAGCCAGGACCCTATACTGCAGCTGAGCAATATATACCCATGTTTACTGTTTATGGTTTATCTATGGCATCGTACCAGAGTCAAATCACATCACATTGAACTAGACATGTGCTGTTGGTGACCGACAATGGGTATATCCCCGACTGGCCCGAATTCTCAATCCACCTTTTGACCACGCCCCTAATCCGAGCCATTCACCGACAGTGGAGGCAACCATGCAAGGTGCCAACCTGCTCGTCGGGAGCAGTTAGGGGTTAAGTGTCTTGCTCAGGGACACTTCGACGCGCTGCCGGGAGGAGCCCGGGAATCGACCCGGGAACCTTCAGATTACCAGACGACGGCTCTACCTCCTGAGCCACTGTCGTCCCTAGTCTAGGGCAGTGCAGGGTCTGACCGCGGAGCCGTGCACCCCCCAAGACTTTGTAACAACACGGATGGGGTAGATCATATCATGAGTAGATATAGAATCACGAAAAGATCACCGTATATAATTTATCTTAAAATGACTTTTTCCTTCAACAAAAGTACATCATTTTATTAAACTGCCACCACCTGCACATCATCTCCGCTCAGCCCACTGATGCGTCCAAAACTAATCAAGTCCCCTAGCGAGGTAGATGCTCAAATCTACGGAAGAAGGTGGGTTATGTCCCATGTATTCAGTATTCTATATCTATGGATGGCCACTACAATTCAGCAAATGGTCAATATCCTGAAGTGCAAAATCTCAGCTGCTAATATATA
>OMKL01055872.1:1458-11522 GCA_900302295.1 Parasudis fraserbrunneri | reverse complement strand
TGTGTGTGTGTGTGTGTGTGTGTGTGTGTGTGTGTGTGTGTGTGTGTGTGTGTGTGTGTGTGTGTGTGTGTGTGAATGAGTGCGTGTACACGTGAAGGCTGGCAGGGCTAGTTATGGGAGCTGATCAGAGCTACTGGGAGTGTAATTGGACATAACAGGCGTCAGTCGAGCAGGGTGGGCGGGAAGAGGCAGTGCCTCCTTGAAGGCCCAGCGAGGCAATTTGCACACAGTGATATTCCCAACGTTGACAAGTGGAGGCAAATAAATGAGCGTCGGGGAAAGGCGGCCAGGCGGTGTGCCACTGTGCGCCCGCTGCTTGATTTGCCACCAGGGCTTCGGCACCCAGGTAGCACAATTACTGGCCGGTCCTCTTCCCTAAATTGTGAAGAGGAGGGGAAGTGACACCCACGAGGCGTGCATCACAGTAATGGAATCTAAATGAGGGGCTTCGCATAACCCACAGCTCCCACCTGAGACAGTGTGGGGAGATGTGACCGCGGCAGCCTGTCAACACCGTGTCAACACACCCATTCGCAGCCCCGTCCGCATGCATAATCGCACAGATCATCACAATGTCAATGATGATCATGTAAATATGAGGAGCAGAGGCAGGCAGGTAGGCAGGACGAGGAAGAGGAGGTTTACAAGGACAGCGATGGGGAGCTCCAACTTAGGGAGTGGAAACACTGATAAGGAGGAAGAAGAATTAAATTATTATGAATATGATGATTTGTAGTTTAGGTGTGACAATCGGGAACAAGGATGCATGGTGCACGTCGGCAAACATAGGCTGTAGTTCCATGTTTAGGCCCTACAGCAGAATTTAAGATTTCCACCTCTACCAAGAATCATTGTCTCTTTTCCTCTATGTTTGTGTGTACGGCTGTGTGCCTGCCTCTGAGCTATACATCTCATTAACAGGGTTGTGTTAACTGTATGGAAATTCATTCACTTTGTTTTTTACCAACAAAAAAAAAAAAGAATAATTTTGTAGTAAATCTAAAGTAAACATAGAAATAGGACTACCATTATCACTACAGTATTTCTGTGGTAAATATCTATAGTGTGTATGAAAACACTACAGGAATACTATAGGTTTCACTGTGGTTCATTTTCATAAGTCGTAAGGTTCAACTTTTGACTGTGTACAATAAATGAAGGAATAGATTGTTTGCTAGCCCCTTACAAAACTGAAAAGTTTGCAGCAAACCTGTGCTACAATGCCACAAATTTCACTTAACTTTAAGCATTCTTGACAATGGCATAAGTTATCTCAGAGCTAGCCAGCTTGTTGAGAGCTAGCTATTTGTTCCTACACTGTACTGGCTAGTTAGAGGACTTAAGTCACATCAAAGCAGAGATATTTGGGAACATGCAATTCTAACCATGACCAATTTATGTTACATCAGTATAATTTTGCACTGCCTTTATATGACATTGAAGGTGGTTAATGATCAACAGAATATGTACATAGGTGATAGCGCCTACATACTGAGAGGACGGGTGTAGTGTAAAAACACAGTGAATGTAAATACAGTTTAAAGATATATGACCTGCCAACACGAGGGTGAAGTTGCAGCGTTACAGTAAGAATTTAATAAACTGTATATAACATATGCAGCTCTGTGGAGGAACGACAGGAAGCCTTCCTTGGGCAGAAGGATGCTCTGTGTGTGTTGGGTGTGTGCACACTCACCATAGCAGGAGTTTAAATCATGGCTGATGTCAGAAGGGACACGCTCTTGTGCCACCCGGCATCATTATCAGCATTTCCTGCTGCCGACGGGGAGGCATTAAATCCTCTGCACCACTCCAGCGATTGAGACTGCCACTGTCATTAACCTGAGGTGACATTAGTGCAGGCCGCTCAGCCTGTTAGCCTCCATCCCCTCTGACAGCAACACACTGCTAACTTGCTAGCGACAGAGATGTCTATGCGTATAATGCCTGGGTCTCAAAACCAGCCTGTTTCTGTCAGTGCTGCCTTGCTAGCAGACCTAACTCTCTGCCCAGGTGGAATATAGCACCAGGTCCACGGAGTTATTGTAAAGTGTTGTGACCAGAGTGAGGAGGGGAAAGTTGCAAATAGTGTGACAGAGTTTGAGATGGAACATTTTTCATTCTGGTATCCTGGCAATCAGCTCGTTCCCATAGCAACTTTCTTTATGGAAATAGCCTCTGGTGAGTGATAAAAGACCTCAAGTATTGTTGTCATTTTGAGAAGAAAAAAAAAGTGAAGCCCTGGCTACTTTTTTTCCGTCTATGGCGAAAATTAATGGTGTTTTCCATTCCTGTTGACCAGTTATTTTGTCCTTTATATTGCATTTGAGAGCTTAAGTGACCTTTTACATGGGGATTATGTGCTTTGCTAACTAGGTAAATTTTTATGGTCTCATTAAATCAAAATCAATGTTTAAACTTGTTTATCACATCTGTCTTGCGCTGATCATCACCTATACGCCAGTATTGGTCACAACAATGACAAAAATTTTGTTTTATAGGTATTCATAATGGTATTTTAGAGTTTGTAATTTCCTGTAAAACGCAAAAAAAATGTTGATGACTCATCCTGCACAAAGGGAGTAGTAATTTGGCGTAAAATTAAATGTTTTCTAGAATTGTTATGTCCCGCCAGCACAGGACCTTACCCTCCGAAGCTAGCTACGTGTGTACATGTGTGAGGCTTGTGGCTAGCTAACATATGTTTAATGGCTAGTAAAGAGAAACAGAGAAAATAGTATTATTCCTATACTTTCATATGATAACATGTCCAGGAATTCATTGCATGATGCGACCCCAACACACAGTGACTTTAGTATTCACTGGGGGCTTAGTATTCCTGTCTGTTTCAGACCCATGGGATAACATATACAACCGGGGACTGGCAGCAATGGGAGGGCTAGCTAGTAGTCACTTTTGAACGATCAAATCAAATGCTTCCTGATATCAGGTCCTGCCTGTCTATCCTGTTTCGCTTGGAAATACATCACATTAAGGAGGCTTGATGGCTCTAAAATGCAGTTTCATGAGGCCTTTAAAGTCGAGATTAAATGAAAAATGCCTTTTTAACCCTTTTAGATCACTTCCCCGGTCATGTTGTGCACCTATTTAACAATATATGCCAAAGGAAAATACAAAAAAATCTTTGTATTCTTTTATCAAAATCCAATCATGTTTTCTTCCGGTAAAACAAAATATTATGTATGCTTACGTAGGACTGAACCAACCTTTTTCAACCAATAATATCCACCATGACATCCACCCATCAATCAATCTGCAACTTTACCGCACACAGAGCTAAGATTCATTATTTAGCTAGCTAGCAACAGCCCACTTTTCAACGATCAAATAAAATTACTCCCTATGTTATCTCCTGCTCGCCTAGCCTGTTTCACTCAGATATACATCACGATAAGGAAGCTAGATACTCTCGAAATGCCATTTCATTGTGTCTTTAAGAGCCACATTGCTAACACTAAATGACTGGATGTTGCAATTTCATCATGCCCCAGCTGCAAGAAAAAAACTACAATAGAATGTAGTTGGTGACCTGACCTGCAATGCTAAGCTAGTGATTTTTCCTTTTTTTAAACTACTGGTTTGAAATTCTAAATCCTCTTCTTTATCAGAAAGATAAATCGATATTAGAAGACCTTGTTCAAGGTAAAGAGCCTGTGTGAAGCTAGTTTAATAACCCATTAATTTTCTCATGCCGAAGGAGACGCCCCTCCCTTATTTGGGCAGAAAAATTACGACACGCATGAGAGGTCTACTTGCATAAGAATTCTACTGTGCCACATATACTCGATAGGTATTTTGGGAACTAATGAAATGTGACAATATCAGTCAGGCTCAGTTTATTTATTTGCATTTCTGTAAATGTGCCAGTTTTAGCCAGGCAGCTAATTTTCAATTGCAGTCCCTGGGCAATATGCTCCTAGAAACCAGTAAAGTGACAAAGACACTGATGAAGGACAGTGTTAATAACCATCAATACACACAAGCCATGCAAAGCATCATGAAAACGACAAGACACCGATGTAAAATGTTAACCACAATGTTAGTGTTAATAAAATGTTACTAAGCACAAATGTTAATGTTAATAAAATGTGAATAATCACACTTAATTCAAACAAGCCATGAAACATGGAGACACAAGACATAGATGCAGGTTGTCAATAACCGTATCACATCAATAAATTAGGTGCCAGCATAATCAATTTGATGAATCAGCGACTAAGGAGTGTATACTCCCAGTTTCTTGTAACCCATGAGTCACAATAGATAATGTAATGGCTCTTAATCAGATCAGGGATTGTGAGTTTTACAATATGAAGTAAACATGTGACACCAGAAAGCCAAGAGGAGATTGAGACTTAGATTTCCTTTTAAAACATGCATTTTTCAACTAATTATAACTCATCGAATACAACAAACAAACAAGTAAACACCAAGTAAACAAAGAGAAATATGATTATTGGCAGACAACATATATTTATTTTGTTAGAAGGGTGGGAGGAAAAAGGGGTTGCTATGTGGTTCAGTTCTAAGGCTAACTCAAATAAGCTTTTAGGAGAGATTTTGCTATGGTAACAAGGTTCCAAATGAGCAATGCACGATACAGTTCAGCTTACTCAGTCCATGCATTTGTTCCATTTTGCTCTTGTCCCAACAGGCTAAATTCAGTTGTTCGTCTCTGGCTTTTTGGGCCCTCAAAGGAGAAAGCCCCTGAGGGCCTAGACATCTTCTTGGCAGAGGTCAGAGGTCATCATGTAATGAATTCCTGGCAATGTCATTCAAGTTCTTGGCAGAGGTCAGAGGTCATACCTGCCCAACCATTGGTCAATTTGTACTAGAGGCGGGCTCTGCTACAATTCAAGGGAGACAAAGTAATATGGCTTGGCTTCATATGTAAGGGTCCATTCCAAAGGTTTATAGATGTGTGCTTGCATCTCCTTGTCAATATCTCAGTGAAACGTCACAGGGAAAGGAAGAAGAGATGCGAGGAGACAAGGCGGAGGAACAAGCGTGTTAGAAGAAATGGAACGTCCTTGTTCACTCCATAGAGATGCGAGTGTGCACTGAAAAATCCCATATCTCATGGCCCGACTCCATAGGTGTGTTCGGAATCGCTCCCTATTCCCTATATAGTGCACTATATGGGGTGTCAGCCATTTTGTTTGTAGTGTCCGAATTCTCCACAGAATGAAGGTTCCCTATATAATCCACTATTTATTTCCCACAATTCACCCTGATTTCCAGGGAGCATCACATGTACCCTACATTTTTCTCCGGTATACCACAATGCAATTGTGAATGCACAATGTATTTTTGTGACGTTCCATGTAGTGTCCGAATACTCCTCAAAGCGTTCCCTAGGTAGTTCACTACATGGTGAACGCCATATCAGGAATAGGGAGGGAGGGAACAAGGGAGCGATTCTGAACACACCTCATGTGAGTCAGGTGATCTTCTTCTCTGAACATAGGGGCGATTGACTGTTCTCATGTGTATACCGCCACCTAGAGGCTCTGATGTAATTCTGTAATGAGGTTACTGATCTCCATCATTCTTTCCACTAAGTGGCAGTGAAGCAGGACATTCACTCTTCCAACCACTACTGAATCTCCAATGAGGAAAAAAGCAGTGTTGTCTTCTGGGTAGAAAACAAACGGTGGAGTTTTACAGAATTTGCCTCTAATGGCATGGTAGCTGTGGGAACACTTTGGCTGTATGGTGTGATTAGGGAGTGCACGCCCCCTAGCTTTAATCTCTTTTGTTCAGTCACATGCCATTTTGTAGTGATGTTTGTGGGAGTAGCTTTATATGTGTAACAGCATACATCATGGCCTATGAATGGATTTTTGGTTTCTACTATACTTGTCACTGGCTTTCATTTATAGAAAATCAATGTGTGTAGCAATAGCAACATTCATTGGAAAAGAGTGAGGCTGAAGAGAACTTGCATTATTATTCAACGAGAACACAGTGTCATAGATGCAGAGCATTCATTGTGCTATTAAGAGGCGTACTTACACATCTTCATGATTGCACATAGTGGTTTTATTGATGATGCAATATTTTTTTCCAGCTGGAGCAATGGAACCCAGAAGGCACATCTCAATTTAAATTGGCATGCATATTAAACTTTAAAAATACATCACCTATAATCACAAAACTGCTTCACCGGCATTTTATGCATAGTATTTATCCACAACAGCCACAACTTCACCCTGGTTTTAAACTAAGATATGTCAATGGTGGAGATTCATTAAACTATTGTAATGTCATAATCAGCCCCACAATGCAAAAGGCATGATGATGCCATTATGATGACATTGTGATGGTGGTCACTCACAGGCAGCTAGCCAGCTAGCCTCATGTCTCTGGACATATCACTGCTCTAGCCTTAAAACATTAGGGTTTTTAGAGCCTGTCTTAAGCATGGACCACAGTTGGATAAATGTCGAGAAAGTCAGAGAATATTCTTCGACTAGAGTTGCTGAGTTGTGACGTTATGCCCTTTGACCGGTGCCACCTTGGCTCATTCAGCCACAATCAAAACTAAAAGAGGAGAAAATCCCATTTTTTGGTAGAGTGCAGTAGGAAACAATATCTTCAACTTGTTTAACAGCAACATTTCTCAAAAGCAATTACTGAAGGGGAGTGGAGACAACAACAGACTACATATGAGTTGCTTAAAGCAATCAATAACTGGCAACAGGCACACTTACAGGGTTTCATTCAACAATTTCATCAATAAATTGCCAAGCAATAGAGAAGACGGCACTCCAACAAGAAGCGCACTCACTTATTTTAAATTTATGAAGATGAATAGGTCACCCCAAGAGCAGGCGCACTTACAAGCCTGAAGAGACCAACACTTCAGATGCAGGCTATGACAAAATATACAATTTCAACGTCATTGTGGCAGATAAAAAATTAGCCAAGCTTATATCAAGTTTCTCTCCATTTCTCTCCCAATAACTTGTGTGCACACACACACACACACACACACACACAGAGCAATATAACAGGGGGGCTACACCAAGCAAGTGAAATTCACTACGTGTGTGGAATTTACTGCGCGCATAATACATGGCTGGAAAGCTCCAATTGTTGTCATTTGTATCAGCTACACCAGGTGCGCGGGTGTGATCAAATATGCAAGAGCCTTGCACGCACTTGCTGTAAAATAGGAATGGAATCTATTTTTACCTGCACCTAGTTTGGCATATCCACTTATTTTCATTGTATATTATTTCAACAAAACAAGAATGATAATATATTTTATCAAAGCAAAAGCATTTCCAATTCAGCTAATAAATTGTCAGCTGTCCAGGCACCGTTTGGCCACCTGCCAGCCTACTGGTCCGGTACCCCCCACCCCCCATTCCCATCCATCCATCATGGCAAAAATGGACCACTGTCGGCTAATTTATGAGGTTGAAAACAATACTCTTTTATATGCTCCAAGAGACTTATTTTGGCCCACCCACTTTTGCCATTGTAGATCCATTTCCTGTTTCTTTGTGGCAAAGATAATAGCTAGTGTGGATATTCCCAAACTGAATAAATAATACATCTATATGGATAAAACAGCATAGCTAGCCCATTGTCCTTGTAACAAAGATAATTGTGAAGAAAAATAACAGGTGGCTTGCCATTTTTCATTCAAAATTGATGGACCTTGAAGGCTAATATAGCCCTCTCTAATATACTGTGTCGCGCACACAGGAAGTGGAATTACAAAATCAGAAAGCTGGCAGCATCCTTGTTGCCTGGAAACATAAGGTGGATGAAGCGACGAGGGAGAAGGCATGAGAAATCATACAACACACAATCTTTTGAAACTTGAAAACACATTGTTTTTCATCTACAATTAGCACAAGTTATGTTTACAATGATAATATTGAGGGGGGACAACTCTCTGGAAGGAGGGATCCGGACCCCTGTGGGATTTCCGCCTATGAGCCTAAAGCCAAAGTTTCTGTGTTTTGAATTATTTTGTTATTGGTGCAATGTTTCATCCGACCTTAGCATGTGAATGCTAGCAGGTTGGATGAAAAACGTCACAAAATTTGCTAACCATACGAGTTCCTAAGGATCACGTGAACGCAGCACCACATGACATCATTCATCAACAAAGAAACCAAGGGAGACACATGAATCCTGTATTGAGCAGCTAAAAACCATTAATTAAGAAAATGCTGAGGTAAGCACGTCTATGTTTTCGACTGCCAGTTATTGCTAGCTAACATTAGCGGCCTGTGAGTGACCAAAGAAGTGTGCTCTGTAGGCTATGACTTGTGAGTGAGTTAGCCTAGTTAAGGCCTCTACAGATGACCACCAAAATCTCTTTGCACTGGCCAAGCCATTGTTTTCCTATGGGGAGAGCGGTGGTGCCCAACGAGGTGGCAGCACTACCCTTGGCGTGGCGCACCGCTCTAAATTGCCACTGAGCACTGTGCTCGAAGTTCAAATGATTTCAACTTTGACCTCGGTTGCCGGTTGACCTTTCAAAGCGCTACCAATGAGAATTCAGTTTTATGTGATGTAAGCAAAAGCAACTTCCAAACTAGAGTGGATCATGCTAAGAGATGGCGGAAAAATGTATCATATCTTTTGTTGTTTGTATAGACGTCCTCCATGATGACGATCAACTAGATCAAATACATTTCTTGTCATCTGAAGGCAGCTTTAGTGAAATCCTAGTTCTATGCAGTGTTTCACATCTAAAAACAGGTTCACCAATCTGAATAGCACAGAATCTATCAGTCACACTATCTAAACTCACTGCACCCCTTCTGGGGACAACACTGAGGAAGCTCACCTGACTCATTCACCTTTATAAGAAAGAGTCTGATCAGGACCAGGCTAGGATTCTACTGGCGAGTCACGCCTCTGCTTAGCTCCACTGTTTGGTCCTGATACCAATTCTGATGGCAGGCTAAGATGTGAAGTCTTTCACACATTGTCAGCACAAATCATTTCAATAGCCCCCAAGACGTCCCATATAGCCCAGTTACACTTGTCGATTCAATGTGACTTTTATCATCTGATCATGCCAGAACGCATTAATTGTCAGGTCTGGACAGTGACAGTCCCATATCAGATGTTGGTCACATGGTGTTTTGATGAGCCAGACCACATTCCGAGGTGGTCAGGCTTGCATTTTGATCAGAGTTATAGTCTGGATGCAAACCAGCCACAATGTGTATATGGGCTTGAGCTATGTAAAGAGATGGAGAGGAAGAGCAGGGAAAAAAACAATGGAGGTTCAATCCAGCCACGGGAGATGGAATCACAGGCATTTTCAAGCCAAGCTCACATTTTAGGATCCAATCTTTATGATAAAATCACATTGAAATGGCACGTATAACTGAAGCCCTGTCGGCTCTGTAACTTTCCCTTCTGTACGTTAGTTCCATAACCCCACGGCTTCTGCATGTAACCTCAGTAACCTTCTGTCTGATACCTCCCTGTCTGTGACATGAGCACCAGAAGAAGAACCGGAGGCACACCCTGGTAGCAGTAAGGACAGCAACACCCTATTCAACAACAGCATGTACTTTGTACTGTAAGTGTAACACGTGATTTACACGCGGCGGATTTATTTTAAGGGATTCAACAGCTCTGTCTCAGACCTGATGAAGTGGCAGCGGACGGACAGGAAGTGGGCCGGTCTCCCGAGGCTTTGACCAGACATGTTTTCCTCTTTCTTTTAGCCCACAATTAGAAGCGATATTCTCCCACTCCTGTGATGGCTCCCTCTCCTCAGCAGAGATATATTTATCTGAGGATAATTGGCCATTAAATCCTCACTTGACAACTGTGAAAATGCCACCCCAAGAGTAATCTGGCTGCCAGAAAATGACAACGGTTGGCAGAGCTGTCGACTACTGGGAGCCACATCAGGAGCGGATGGATCTATTCCATGCACACACATACAAAGACACATGCGTGTATACACACACACACACACACATACTCACACACACACACACACACACACACACTACACAATAACACACAGGCTTGCATACACAAATACACAAACAACC
>OMKL01055830.1:2680-14708 GCA_900302295.1 Parasudis fraserbrunneri | reverse complement strand
TCTGCTTGTATGTGTGAAATCACATGTAAAATAATCCTATTGATATTCGTTGAACTGCATGGTGATGTTGAATGTGCCATCAAACTGGAATTTTCATTCCATCCAATTTTCATACAGACTTGAGATTTCCAATCATTTTGTGAGGAATTTGAGTTGGTATGTCCTCATCTATTCAGATAACAGAATTGTGTACCACTACAATATCTTAATTTCATCGCAGTATAATCCCATTGAAAGATGATGAGCAATAATATTATTGCCCCAGCCCCAGATGAGACTGTTGTTGTCTCAGCCGTTTGATTTCTCATGCTGTTTGTGAATTGAAATCGAAAGCAAAATGATTAAAGGAAGCTCCTCGTATAATCGGATGTGTTTTCATATGTTCTACTGAGGAAATGGTTGCAAACCGTGCATCATTTCAGAAGTTATGAGCTTCATTTCTGTATGCTTTTATTTATGTAACTGGGCGACTTGGGATAGCAAAAGGCCTATGAATGTCATTATAATGTTTGATATTGTGTACAGTGCAGTTTCCTCAGTAGAACATATGAAGACACATCTGATTATACTGTGAGCTTCCCACTTTGGAAAAGGACAGGTGTCATGGTTTTTGAAGGCTAAAACACTCCCATTGTATCGGAGCCTGGTGAGAGGATGCAGCACTGTGCTACGTTTCTCAATACTAAAGCGAGTGAAATTGTGGCCTCTAGGCCTACTAGTAAGCATCATGTCAGACAATGTTTAAATGGGGCCTGGGTGCAAAAAAACCCAAATTAACCCGTCCTTTAATTGTGTGATGTTGCTGCATGTGTGGCTCCTGAGCAGACTTGTCAGACTTGATTCATGAGAGGTTTGCAGTGGTTCATCTAAATGGGAATACTGTTGACTGCCAGCATTTACACGTGGTATTTCTCTGCCTGAGGACATTTCACTTGGTGTTAGTGAACCGTCAGTCATCTTCTAAAAGGCTAACCTTCCAATACACTGGCCTTTCCAGGAAAAAGGAAGACCTGGTTTTTTTTTTTTTTAAGTTCGGAAAAGTGACAATGGGGAGGAATGAAAATGCAACATCTGAGAGCAATGTTTTCATCACGTACTTTAACCGACAAACCCAGCAGTGAGAGCATGTATGGGCTTCCTGCACAAAGTGAAACCAGGCTTTTAACTAACCAGAAAGCGGAGACCAGCCAACCTCTTATGTCACTTACTGAAATGAGTTTCTAGGCTAGCTGAAGCCAGGACTGAAGAGGGCAGTTTGTCAACTCCCCTAATCTGTAATGGCTTACGAATATAAAGCTCCCAAATTTCTGGTTTAGAACAAATGATATTGCATGAGATGCAGCTCATTTGGGTGTGAAAGCTCAAAATGAGCATTCTGTGCCTCCACAAGGCCATTGTCCAATAGAGCAGATCCAAGCTGTTCATCTTGATGACATCACAGATAAGAGGTCTGGGTTCTCAATGTTTGTTCAGCTTTGGGAAAGACTTGTTTACATGTTGACAGTGTAGGCTGAACGATTCAAGGTCACAGCAATGACATGAGTCATTCCTTATATTGTGTGGTGTTCCCCTTTTACCTCGCATCGATTGGCCGAGTGTTGCTGGCCAGGCTGCATTATGCTGCTTCACGGTAGGTGGAGTCTATCTGAGTTGTCTTATCTGTCTGTCCAGGAGGCTAGCACAGAACGGCTGGAGCACACTGTCACCGCCCACGTCACCACCATAGAGCCTGGCCCCTGGAGAGGCCAGAACGGACGGCCCGTCAATGGTGTTCTCAACAGGTACAACTGCCAAGCTTGCTTGAGTATCCCTGTTTCCTATAAATAAACCAATTAAAAGAATATCCCTGTTCACGTGTGGTGTCCAGCCCACAGGTAGAATGGTCCGCCCGCATAGTATCAAAAGGTGTGCCCGCCAGCTACCTTTCCCTCTTTGACTGAGCAATAGGCAGTTACTTATATTACATATGAAAGAAATATGATGATGATGTTGGTGACTATTCATCTCTTCTGAAATGAGAGGATTTATATTTGGTTGCTGCCATGTTTTTTTTTTTTTTTTTCGACATTCAAAATGTATCCACCGTGACCCCGTGTGAGGCTGACTTTGCACAGACCGGGAAAAGCCAATAGAGGGCTGAATAGCATATTTACATGCCACAGTAACCTGTTTAACAACTGAGTGAGCCAGGCACGCCAGTCAAGTTTCTCATCATAGGTTGTCGTAGTCAGGTTAATGACGTTTACATGCCTCGACACCCAAAACTAGGTTACTTGGAATAGCCAGGTTCAGTGTAGACACACAGTTTTCTAACATTCCAACCTCATCTGTGTCTGTCCGTGGGGGAGTGTGTTGCGCTGAAGTACATAGCTACAGGATGGTTAACATTAGTCCAAGCTTTGTGATGAAGCACCTCAGTGGACAGTGTGAAGTTGGTGGTGATCTATTTAATTTCCCGTTTCTTAAGGGTGTTGACCAAAGCAATATTTTTAATGGAAATGTTGCTGTTTTTCTTATTAATAATCTATACTAATAATAATTAATAACCGGGTTATTCGGGACCTAAGTCCTTCGGCTCATTATCACCAGATGTTGAAGCTGTGAATAACATGTTGCTATAACTGCAGGGAAAACCTGGAAAATTCTAGACTAGTTTTCCTCCCCTGGAAAACGCATGGAAAATGAGAGAACATTTCCTGGAAAATCTTGTGTTGTCCTGGAAAATAATTTCCACGGTCTCATGTTTTCCTTTTGCTAAGAGTAAACAGTCCGAGGTCCCCACAACAGCTAGCTGCTGAAAGGGCTTTGTCCAGGACCAGATAACGTTACGGGGGATAATATTTTGAACGGGCAGCTCTCTGTTATGTTGTGAATCCCTCTCAACACCCCACAAAGTAGCACCCCGAGTCACCTCTGGTCAAGCTAGGTTGGTGAGGACTGATGAAAATAAAAACCCTGGATGAAATGTAGCCAAAAACTCAAGAAATGTGAATGTGTGTTTATCCCAAACATTCAACACTGTTGGCTGGTAACGAGCTGTACTTCACTAGTGTATAGATCAACACTACACCTTCAACAGGAAGATTGAATCAAATTAAATAGGTTTGCTAACACTGTGTTTTGTTAGGTTGCTCAAGCTGATAACTTGTTTTACCTGAAAATGTGTCAGGTTTGTGAGTGCTGTGCATCGCTGAGAGAAAATAGTGTTTGTGCGCATGTCAGTTTGAGTATCTTTTCTTTATTGTAAGTAGTCTCTATAGTCCCATTTATTTTTAAATGAGACCTCCACAGAGAGGAACTTATTAGTCTTAAGGCGTGATCCCCGTCTGTCATACCAGCCGTCTGTCACTGAAAATGTTCTGTAAGACGATGTCTTGAAAAGAGTGGCGACCCTGAGCCGGCCCGTTGTTTGTCTTTATGGTAGGATGACGGAGAGCACGGACACCAAGCACCAGCAGTCGTCGGCCTACGACAGCACGTGTGTGGCCGCCCGCACACGACCCCTTCTCGGCTGCCGACGACGGCGACTCGTTCAGCCCAACGTGGTGCCCAACCTTAACGGCAAGGTGAGTTTCTCTGTGTGTTGTGCTTTGTTTGTGTTTGTGTTGTGTGCTTTTGTGTTTGCGTATGTGATCACACCAATTATGTAAATGCGTCTTACGTTGATGTGGACTATGTGCCGAGTTCCATGCAAGGATCCACTGGCTTAAATGTATTGAAATGAAATGGAGGAGGCGTGGTTGTTCACTGAATGTATGTGATGCAATGTAAAACTAGTCAAATGTATTCTGCACATCAGCCACTATCAAGGCTAGAGCATTGCTGCTTGGTAGAATTTTAGTTAGTGGTGTTGGAATATACATTTTCATTGCTTTTTAGATCCACCGGAATGTGGGGTGAAACAAACTTTGCGTTTTATCAGCACAAAAGTGTCTTCATTCACACATCACCTGTGTTTCAAATCATCAGCTATGTGCCAATGAATTCTCAATATTTTGGTTTGTTTTTAACAAGCTGCACTGAGACATATTCCTTTCAACCGCTTTGATGTGTCAATCAAGTATTGAAACTTGTGAGAAAGACAAATGCATTCAGTGGGTAAGGTGTGGTATTGTTAACAGACTGTGTGTAGATGCATACATAGAAGCTGTGATCCATACTGACATTTCTAGAGAGGTGCTGCACAATTGTCAGCCATTATCTCAGTCAGCATCATGGCTGTAATTCCGGTTTAGTTGCTGTGTTGCAACACAGTAGACTAGTTAACATGAGGGGTTTAGTTGCTGTGTTGCAACACAGTAGACAAGTTAACATGAGATGTTTAGTTGCTGTTTTGCAACACAGTAGACTAGTTCACATGAGAGGTTTAGTTGCTGTGTTGCAACACAGTAGACTAGTTAACATGAGAGGTTTAGTTGCTGTGTTGCAACAACGGTAGACTAGTAAACGTGAGAGGTTTAGTTGCTGTGTTGCAACACAGAAGACTAGTTAACATGAGAGGTTTAGTTGCTGTGTTGCAACACAGTAGACTAGTAAACATTAGAGGGACATTATATCTATGCAAAACTGGGGCAAATTCTTTCAAAAAGAAAACATGGCACAGAGTGGAAAAGACCCTTTTGATAACTCTTAGTTCATGAACCAGGGAACTATGGACTGATAAACCATCTCAAATTATTTATGGTGCTTCATTTGATTTCACACTATGGATCATGCATCTTTCTCTGCAGTGGACTTTCTCTCCTGATATTCTTTCAGCTGTGCTAGCAAGTGGTACATATAAAATAGGGTTATCTTAGGCAATCTTTTATTATATATTTGTTTTCAAACAGAACAGTTGTCTGATGAGTTGATTTTGTGACCGGGTTTGTTTGAGAATTTGTCTGTGTGGCTGGTGATGACCTGGCTACATAAAGTGGATATAGATCAATTCGCCAGGGTCCTGAAATTAGGACATTTTGGGGATAATGTGGAATTTTGTACTTTGAAAACCATACACCTTTCCCTGTATCGAAAGTGACTATGGCATGTGTGTTGCCAGGTCATTGATAGTACAGGAATATTGAACATGAAAGTCTTTCCCGTGTTTGTTGGAATACTTGTTCTTTTCAGACCCTGTTTCTTTCAAACACTTCTTTGAAAACATAAAGAACCCACCAAATGATTGTTTTCTCACATAGTCAAGACTAAGCTGCATTACGGCCACTACAATGTTGCATTTAGTATAAGCTCAGATGCCAGATATTGTTTGTCACTATTAGGGTGATGGGTCACAGATGGGCTAGATTTCCCCAATTGTCTCCCCCACCTTTGATACCTGATGGCACATTTCAGTAAGTAGTTAGGTGCTCTATCTGAGGGAGACCAAAAAGCAGATATCCAGATCTGATATCTGGATCTATTTAATGGTGAAGCATGTGGTTATTAACAGTGTGTTAGATGGCTTTCTGCAGGTGTGCTCTGTGCACTAGGCTACGTGGTTCTCATTCAAATGGAAAGGGCCCTAGCAACAGTCTCCATTCTATAGTCCTAAGCGACCCTGCTGGATTGTTTATTATTGATTGGCTTAACTGGCAAGCTACGCAGTGGGGTGATGTTGCCACAAGCCCGTCTTGTACAATGGGACTATGTCCATCTTACACGTACAATATTCTTTCACATAATGCTGTGTTTGCTGTCACTTATGTGTGCAGCATTTATTTAGTGGTTTTATTGATCTGATTGGTCTATCTTTGATCCCTCAGAACGATGAGAGAGTTGGGGGGATGGCTTCTTGGAAGTGTCAGCATCTTTCTGTCAGTTACAGCTTGGCTTTCTCAAGCCAACTTTCTGTTCACAAACTTTGCATTCTAGTTTAGTTATTGATATGCAACATTTGCTATATATGGCTGTCTTCTGTCCTGAATCTAACATCAATTAGTCTTTAGTTTAGAACTAGGAAAAAGAGACTTTTCTTGACATCATGACTTACCCTGAGTTGGCCCTGATGAAAGATGAAAATCCATTCTTTCCCTTGCTGAAAAATATGTTCTTGAGAAAATGCCTATTTTGACAGGGGCACGTAAAATTACCATTTATTGGAATTGCTGCTAGGGATGAAATGGTTACCAATTTTAATGATAACCACGGTAAAAATTCAGATGATTAGTATTACTGATTGAAATTTTAATTATCATTAAAACCGTGTTTGATTACCATGCTTTGAAAAATCATGGTAATTACTGTCCAGAGAGACTGTCCAGCATCAAGCAAAGTTATCAGAGTTCAGTCTCCCAGACGCAGGTGCAACTTGGAACGTGGGTTTGTTTTGAGTCAATGAAAACATTGCGGAAGGCAGTGACAGCGCTGCGGAGATTTTCAGCCTTCTAAGAGGACGAAGTCTGAAGTGTGGGCGTATTTTGGTTTTTAGAAGAGTACTGAGGGAAACTTGATCAAAGATGGTCACCCTGTCTGCAGAACATTCAGAAAGAAAATCGCTTAGAATCTGATGAGTCACCACCCACTACTTTATAGCAAATGCAAGGTAACATTAACACAAGTTAACTAGCTCAATGTATGATGTGGGGACTTCGGAATGGGGGAAAATGTCATGTTTTGTCTGTTTAACTTGCTAATAGCTTGTCAAAAATGTAAACTAAAGCTTTCAGTAACATTACTCTTGTAAAAACGCTACATGTTGTTCTGCTGCTGTAGCGTACTATGTGTCGTGTGTCTGCAGACTATTCGCACATTGCACACTACAACACATTCGGTAGTGGCTATGTTACAAAAGCTTTCAGTAGTTATAATTTTTAGCCAAACTAGGCCATCCTTCCTTGCCCACAAGCCCATGAAAACCTGGCGAGAGCAGCTAGGCAACTGTTATTTGAAATTATGAAGTTACTCCAAATTCAATGCTCTAGGAAACAGAGTCCCTTCATTTTACACCTTAATAAACCCTTAAAATAACCTTATTATTAAATAAGAATTAAGGCAAATTAAAGAAATTAAATAGAAATTAAGTAGAATTGTGCATGGACTAAGTAAAATTAAGGGGCAAATATGTGGCTATGCTATTATTTTTATGTTAATGCAAACAAAAAGTGCATAGTGCTGCTAATTTTATTTGTGGTTTTCAATGTAAAACTTGGTGAAATTATTTGTGTGTATCAGTACTTTTTGAACCTTTTCAGCACATTTTAACAATAACACGATAATACTGATAATCGTGATATTAAATTTTCATAGTGTTACATCTGTAACACTGTTATGTTATGTTATGTTATGTACTGTCATGTTATGTTTTAAGTGTATGCCCTTCTTTATTTGCCTATTTTGAGAGGGGCACTGAAGTGGTTTTGAGAGAAAGGCAAATAAAGAAAGGCAAAGCTTTTTTTACACACATGGCATGTGAATTCACCTTGTGCAAAACGAATGGAATGGTGTTAAACTAAGCATGTAGGTTTTGCAAAATGAACTATGTCAATTAATTTTTCAGGTGTCACCATCTGTTATTTAGACTTAACCGAAGCACCTTTCAGTCGAACTTAAAATAACTTGTAAATATTCCAGTCATGGTCCGCGTTCTCCATCGTGATCTCTGATGTAACGGTCCAGTTATCCAAGCCTAGCTGCTGTGGAGTCTCTGATCTCTTATCTCTCCACCCTCCTCCCCTCCAGGCCCCAAGGAGCAGCTGTATCCAGTGTAGCTGCAGGGTCAACTCCACCTGCGTTATGTGCGGAGGTCGGCCCAGCCCCAGGGAAGACCCCCAGTATGAGCTCCCCACGCTGGAGCGCCTGTCGAGACTGGACACCGGTGTCCACCCCATCCTGTCCTTCTCAGACGGTCAGTACGGGCCTCGGTCCGCCAGAGACGACGTATAGTTTACACACTCGCTTCCTGTTGTTTAGGAAAAAATGAGCCGTGCCTTTGTCACACAGAACTAGCTGGAATGGGGTACATCAGATACAGTGAGACTTATTAATGATTTGTTCAGCCCTTCTCATTGTAAGTGGGTAAAATATGCTGTTTTCCCAGCGCTGGGCTCTCATTACATCCTGTTCATAAACTGTCTAGTTCTCGTGGCTCAAATGTCCTTCTAGGGTCACATGCTGCCTTCCCTTTTGTGTATTTTCCTTCTGATCCAAAATGAAAGGAAGGAAGGAGAAGGGTTCCTGCAAATCAGGAAATGTTGCAGGATATTGTGGAATTGAAAGAAAACCGTGGAATTCTCCCTGTATCGAAAGTGACTATGGCATGTGTGTTGCCAGGTCATTGATAGTACAGGAATATTGATCATGAAAGTCTTTCCCGTGTTTGTTGGAGTACTCGTTCCTTTCAGACCCTGTATCTTTCAGACACTTTAAAAACAACAAAACAGATGTCCCCTTTTTCTCCTCTCTTATTCTTGGCATTGCCTTCAGAATTTCTCCTTTTTACACCATCTGTACTGAGAGCATTGCTGAAGGAGCAAAGCCCCATGGAGCGGTAGTAGAATCCTATTGCTTTGTGAAAGATCCCTCCACTCTCTCACCCACACACACCCTGTGCTCCTCATGACGCTTTCCACTACCACTGTGTGGGAGCAACTACAAGACATCAGTGTTCAAATCTCTGCCTACAGTTTAACATGCAGCATCATAGCATCCGCCAAGGAAGTTATGTTTCACTCGTGTGTTTTCACGATTGTCTGTCTGTAAACAAGATATCAAGATTTATATATACAGGAAGAAACCTATTGATATTGGTGACCCCATGAACTTCAATCTATCACAACCATCAGGTCAAACTTACATTTTCAAGTGACCCGTTAGTCGTGCAGTCACAAAAATCACTAATCACGACTGGCAATAACTAGTTTCTGTCATCTACCCTGTAAAATGTTCAGAGTGGAAGTAACTGCAAAGTGGGGACGTCTGTATGCGTTCCTCTAGTTTCTATTCTGTGAAAGCCACTCGGTTTTCAACAGAAGATTAAGTGCGTTTCATAAAGGGTCGTTGACAGAACGAGCACCTCATATTGAGATAATCCTTACATTACTCCTCCTGCCATATGCGTTTGTCTCTTACGATGTCGTATCTCCTGCCCTGTGTGTTTGTGTGTGTGTGTGTGTTCCTCAGATGTGTGTGTAGGCCTGCGTCTGCAGCAGGTGCTGAAGAGCCAATGGCAGACAAAGGCCCTGGATAGGAGCAAGCCGCTGAAGAAGCTCTCCCTCAAACACAAGCTGTCGTCCTCCAAAGAGAAGCACAAGTTCACCAACTCGCTCATGGCAGTCAGTAAGTACATAGGCCTTGAACACACAAGGACACAACTCAGACCCTTCTCACAACAACCCACGCAATAGATACACACAGACTTATCACTTAACCTTAACGTTTTAGAATTATTGTTGATTATCTTTCTTCACCAGACCCATGTCACATTGTGGAGAAAGGTTTGGGGGGGGGGTATAGCCAGCCACTAATGGCACCCAATATATTAAACTAAATCTTTGCTTTACCAGTAACAGTGGCAACTAGATTCAGAATTCCACCACCCACATTTATTTCTCACCTGTAGTTTCCAATAGGAAAGACTGACAGAACTCTACCTGCCAAAGTGGTCTGTAGAATTGAGACTTACCAGCCACAGCTAACATTTATGTGCATTTGGCTGGCGGCTCGTGTTAATGTCACTTAATGATGTCGCCTGGAAGCACCTGGCAGAAAACAGATGTAGAACCTGGTGAACGTGTCGGAAGAAAAATCAAATTTAACCTACCTGAATTCAAAATGTCAGCAGCGCATTTCCTTAATGAATGCACAAGCTGGTGTGCATGCCTTGACGTAACGGCTGGGGGACATTAAAGACCCAGCGAATGTGGCATTCGGAGCGCGTCGCTGTGCTTCCTCGGCCTGACGTGTTAATGAATGTAACTGATGTTAGGGCTGGACTTTAACATCTGCAGGGATTTGATGTGAAAATTAACTGAAGAAAACGGCACAAATGGACGCAGATGTTTATTTTAGCCTTCGCTTCTTTGTCGAGCGCCTCTGGGAATACGTCTTTATGTGCTGGGCAGTGGGATTATTTAATCGTGAATTTAACATCGTCGAGTGCAGTTTGCGTCAGTGGGACGATTCCTTGGGCATGTGTTGGTACATAACTGTATAATCTATCCAGGGGCATGAAGTAAAACACAATGATAAGGTGATTCTGCACCTCACGGGGTCTTTGAACCTCCACTGTGCGTCTCCCTGCAGGGCTGGGCCACTTTAAGGGTCGTGCCGACAAGCACAGGCCGTTGGACAGCGGCGTGGGCGGCGGCAGCGCTGTTCTGAACGCGGCCAGGCTGGAGAGCCAGGCCCTGTGCAAGACTGAGCGCCTGCAGGCCCTCTCCTCCCCCTCAGGACCCTACGACAAGAGCTACAACCGCAAGAGACTCCGCGAGCACTCGCTGGACAGGAGCGACCGTGAGTCATTGGTTTTCAAATAAAACTCCCCAACACTTCTGGTAGCATGATTACTTAGCAGTCAAACTTTGACAAGTGCACTAAAGAGGAAGCGGGAGCTTTAGAATTTGCCCCTCCACAAGCTGATACTGTCCCCGCACCAGAGTTATTATCTCCACAAGCTGATATTGTCCCTACAACATAGTTATTATATAAAGCTGATACTGTCGCTGTACCATAGAGACATTATATGAAGCTGATACTGTCCCTGTACCATAGAGTCATTATATGAAGCTGATACTGTCTGTGCACCATATAATTGTTATATGAAGCTGATACTGTCTGCACCATAGTCATAATATGAAGCTGATACTATCTCTGTACCATATAATTGTTATAGGAAGCTGATACTTTCTCCACTCTAGAATCGCACACACTGGAACTCGGTGACTGAAATGTGGCTGGTGATGACCTGGCTACATGTAGTGGATATAGATCAATTGACCGGGTTCCTGCAAATCAGGACATTTTGGGGATATTATGGAATTTTGTACTACCAAAACCATGGACCTTTCCCTGTATCGAAAGTGACTATGGCATGTGTGTTGCCAGGTCATTGATAGTACAGGAATATCGATCATGAAAATTTTTCCCGTGTCTGTTGGAATACTCGTTCCTTTCAGACCCTGTATCTTTCAAACACGTTATGAAAACACAGAACATACAATGTTGCATTTGACATACGCCCAGATGCCAGATATTGCTTGTCGCTATTAGGGATGGGTGATTAGTTAGATTTCCCCCATTGTCTCCCTCATCTGTGTTGGCATTATTCACTAGGTGCTCTATTTGAGGGATGGGGAAAAAGACATTCTGCAGAGGCATTCACCTGAAGATGATATCCATTTCATACTTGCACATCTAATCATCTGGAGCAAGTAAATGGTGGTGCATGTGGCTTTAACAGCGCGTATGATGGCTTGCTGTTGGTGTGCTCCGAGCTAACTGGCTCTCATTCAGGCCCTAGCAACAGCCGTCACTCTGAGATTGTTCTGATCACCTGCTTTTGATTGGAGCAGTCACATAGAAGTTCTCTGCTATTTGTGTTCCACCCTCCACTTAACAACAGTTATTTAACAGTTTTTTTGTGTGTGAAGTCACTACGATCAGATGTAACACACATCCCCCTTGGGTTAAACGGTAGCATATGTTCCAGCTTGTCAGATCAACACTACAGCCTGGCGAAATGGGAGGCATGTCTCGCTCACTATATAAGAAAGTTCAGGCAATCTTTGATATTCTATATTTTAATTCCCTGATCCACCCAGTATTTTTGAGTTCCAAAAAGGTTCGCCTCAGTCCACTCATTCATGTACGTAAGGCGGTGGCCTCCAGTCATGCCTCAGGTAAACATGCGCGATAATCTCAACGCGAATCCGTTTCTCCCTGTGCTCCTCCAGCCTCCCCCAAGCTGTTCCTGGACTCGAACAGCCCCTGCACGTCGCTGGCCAACCTGCACTCGTCCCTCCACAGCCCCCTGATCCGCCAGCTGTCCACCTCCTCGGAGAACTCCACGCCACTGGGCCCCAACAGCCAGAGCGTCCCCAACACACCGGTA
>OMKL01055825.1:0-13393 GCA_900302295.1 Parasudis fraserbrunneri | reverse complement strand
TTTTTTTACAAGCCACTGTTTATGAATTTACCAAATGGAAGACAGAGAGAGAGAGAGAGAGAGAGAGAGAGAGAGAGCACGAGAGGGAGAGAGGGACTGTCGTACGTGCTTTTGAACTGCAGGCAGCAGTGTACCTCAGGCTTAAGAAGACAGGAGAGGTAGATAAGGATTAAGCCTTGTGGCTAGAGTAATGTTTAGTACACCAAGTCAAACTGTGGGGGTAAAAAAGATGTGGTGTGATGATATGAGGTTGTGTTTATGGTACCACCATCGCATGCATTAAGACGCATTAGCCTTTACCGAGTGCCGCATGCCATTCAGACTGTTATGACTAATCACACAGAATGGGAGACAGCGGGGGGGGGGAAATTGCAAAGTGTTCCAAGCTCCCACATTTTGAAACGAAATGGCAGCACCGTCGAAGTGCAACAACGGAGATGGGAGGTCATTTTTTACCAGAATACAAACAACAAGCGGTACTGGTTGACCATAAAACTGATGGGAAAGAAAGATGGTGGTCGGGGAATGCTGAGGGTGCATGACGCATTGCTGTAGTTTCACATAGTTAGACGTCACATTGTCCGAGTGATTCCCCCGTGGTGGAGATCTGCTTAATGATCATCATCTCTGGTGCTCTAATTCATTCATTAATGCTAATAGGAAAAGTCGTTAGTCCGTTCAGACATGGCATAAACATGAGTGCACTCCAGTCTTTCCTAATCACGAAACAACAGGGAAAAGGGTTTTGAGTGCTTTGGGGCAATTCTGTCAGACATTGAACGGCGGTGAGACATATTCTATTCAGAAAATTCTGCAGCCATGGAGTTTTTAAAAAAATTTAATTTAATTTATTATTTTTTTTTTTTTTTGAAATAATGGGGTACCTTGAACATGGGTTGTGTTATCTCCATTTCAGATAACTGTCAATACAGGCAGCACATTCCCCAAGAGCAAATCTATGAGGGCTGAATAAATGTGTTGCAAGTAAAAGACTGATGTGCTGGACATTGAGTGGATACAATATAGCGCAGTGGTTCGGGACCCCTGGGTCAGGACCCCCCCAGGAAGTCGCAAGATGATTTGAGGGGGTTGTGAAATAATATATAAGCACACTATCATATTTACAATTTTTGGTATAGATGGTTTTTTCATCAGTAGTGGGTTTGGAACCCACCAAGGTAGTGAGCTTTTCTGAAGAGCATGGCCCAGGATAGGTGAGGCTCCAAACAACATACAGTACTATCCTGTGGCAGAGTTATATGTGTGACAGTGAAAATGTCCATCAGGGCTGTTAAGAGAGGTTATGTGTTCGCCTCCCTGGGTGCTGTCTGACCCAGGCTCCTGTCTTTATCCTCACTCTATCACCTTAATCTCCCCCCATAAATTACCCCTGCCTCTAGGGAAGGGGGGGGGGGACTTTTATTTAATAAAGCTGCCAACCTGTCCCAACAGACTGTCATCACTGATTTAGTCCCTCTCCACTGTGTGTGGGGCCTGACTGAAGCACATTAAATGTGCATGGGAGGAGAGCATGCGTGGTTGGCTGCCTCTCCACTACGCAGGCTATAAAACCCTGAATTGTCTGTAGTTTGTGGTTATGTATGGTTATTGGAATGAGTGTTTGTCATTCACTGGCAGACAGGCTGATTGCCAGGTGCTGAGATAGTGTCGGGTCTGGTCTGTACCAACCTGAACCAGTGTAGGCAGCGATTGCCTGGAGGGGAGGGGGGGGATACAACCCCCTGCCAATAAAAGAAACAGCTAAGTATAACTCCTCTGAAATGCTCAGTATAAAAATATTTCACTATCACTGCTTCGCAGAAACATCTATTGTCTTTACTATTTGCTTCACAATACAATCACCTTGTTCAATTATTTATGCATCAAGCCACTCTGGTTACTTGACATGGGGATTAGCCAATCACATTTTGATTTGTCGCAAGCTTCCCCTGCCTCTGGTCTTTAGCTTGTTGTTGATATGGCTGGAACAGTGTGGCAGAAAGTGCAACATAATAATTAAGTTAATATCAAACCTACGCCCTTGTTAGCTACTGTCTCCACATTTCCTATTCAGCAACAGTACCAGCTTTACATAGTTACTGGGATTGTCAAAGACTTTGCTGGTGTGAGTAATTTATCAGAATTAGTTCATGACTGATTACAGTACAATCTAGACTTTATCCTCTTGTTTTCACATTGCCAATCAGATGCCTAAGAGGTACATACCGAGGCCATAGAGCTGCCAGTTAAATCCCATTTGCATCTGGCTAGGGTTTGGATTAGGGTTTGGCTAATAGAAGGGTTAGGCTACCAGAAGATACTATGTGGACATAGTTGGTCCATAACTGAAAAAAGTATGCCTGACCCCAGGGTGAGGAATTATCCTCCAAGTTTGTGCAACCAATCTTAAAAGCATAAAAAGCTGCACTTCCAAGGACCACCTATAATGGAAATACTCGGTGTCCTGATCCTAACTCTCTCCCTGGGTCCCTCTCATACTAAATGCTTTACGACAGCAGCTCTCATCTCTGTCTCTCTCCCCTGACGGTGAGCCCCAGATAGAGTTATGATGTGGAGGAGTCTCAGAGGACTGGCCACTGCTTCACACCGAGAGGATTGTGTGTGTACCACCTCTCCACTGGGTCAACACCGGTCTGTGTGTGCCGGAGACAGAATAAAAGGGGGCTAAACTATGAACTCCTGGCGACGATCACAGTAGCTCCATATGGAAAAGATGTATACATCTTGCTCATTTCTTATATTCCTTTTCTGTATGGGACACCAATAATTAGCAAGTAGTCAGAACTTCCTTAGCCTGTTTTGTCGTGTCAGACAATACCATGTCATATCGGCGTATCTTAGATGTTGAGCCCATGATGTTGACACTTAGAGAGTGGAATCCTTCTGCCTTTACTGTAAAGGAATAGCTCAGCTTTTTGAGAGGCCTATTTATTATTCATCATGAACTGTTATTTCTAACAATCATTTGCACCAGTGTTTTAGTTGTTTTTGTAGATATTGGAAGCAGAAATTGTAAGCGTTTGTTAGCAATGATAGTGGATGTAAATGTGGAGCACCTTCCAAAGGACTTCCTAACTTTTTGAATGCATTATAGGAAAAATTCACTTGACATCATGACAATAACAAATAACAAATATAGTTTTGGGTGGATAACTCTAGAGCTGAGCACCAAGAGCTATTGCATTGCCCTCCTCACAACCAAATATGAGATCTAGAAGACCATTTCACTTTGTTTGACAGTTATGTTAGCGAATGAATTTACAGCCTGCTTAGAAAACATTCTGGACAGACTTCACTAGCAGTGCTGCCAAGTAAAGCTGAAGAGGCTGAAGAGGCTCCTTTCCACAGATAACATTGGCAGATTCAGGTAATTCCCTCTCACTCACTCACTCACTCACTCACTCACTCATGATGTAAATGAGACAGTTAATTCATTAGCGATTTTTCAGTTCCTCCAGTCCACTAATTCTGACCTGATATAGCCAGATAATGCATCAGCTAGTATTGTTGTAAACTGAGAGTTCAGTTTCTCTCTCTCTCTCTCTCTCTCTCTCTCTCTCTCTCTCTCTCTCTCTCTCCACAGTCTGTCAGCTCTGGATAATGATTATTAAAGGTATTGGTGATATGAACATGCTACTTGTTTAATGCAGGTAAGTGATAAATACAAATACTGTACAATATCTGCACTTGTTAATCAAATGTGTTACTTCAACATAGAGGTTCTGCTTGTGCTTGACATTGCATTGTTCTCTCTATCTATGTTTCAGCAATCTCTGACTGCACATCAACAAGGCATCGTTTTCTTACTTAATCAACCATAGGCCTTGATATCATCCCCAAATCATAACATAACATAACAATAATCATTATTACTGTTGTCATAATTATTTTTGCTGTTCTTATTTAATCTGAATAATTATTTGTTGCACACTTGTCTTACAAGCTCTTGTACTGATTCATATAAATAGGCCTACATTTTTTTGACTAGTGATGTCATTGCTGCCTGTCAGATTTAATCATTATTCAGTGCACCATATAGGGGAAATATCTCTAATGACAAGATGATCATGCCATTTGAGACAATCTGCATAATTGATTACTGTGACTGTAAGTTGGTGTGCCATGAGATACTGGTTTGACTTTTGGTGTGCCTTGGACCCCAAAAAAGTTGAGAACCACTGGTGTAGGGGAGCAGCCTAGAAGAGTGAATGTTCCTCACTGACTCACTCACTCACTCACTCACTCACTGACTCCATCCTGGAGGGTGTGGTCTTTGGCCACCAAGTCAATGATCCCTCTGGTTGCCAAAAACTGTTTTATTTCTTTGTTAATTTTTTAATGGTTGGGATAAGGATTAGAAGTTAGAGAGAAGTTGGCACCCTGCTTGGTACTAAACTTGTGCTTCAAGTTTCTATGCTTGCCAACATGTTACCATAGTTACGTTTTGAAGTCAAACCCTTTGTTTACTAATCTACTTTTTTCCCCCTTTTTTATTTTATTTTTTAAGAGACACGCACTAGGTTCTCATTCCCTTTCAATCACAAGGTGAATTATTTCTTTAAAGAGCTTTTAAAGGGCATACAGCGGGTGGAGAGCAGTGTGTTTACAGCTTTTTAAGGTGCCTCAGCGGGCCCTTCTTTCATCTGTTGCCAAGACTACAGCATACCATTATATAGACAACTATAAACAGAACAGAGATGAGCCACATACTTTATACAAGATACAAAAGGGTATGGCACCTCAGGTACTCATCTATTTACTGGTACAGTATACTGCTTCATTGCTCATATTCAGAGAAGTCTGGATCCCTGGATAGTAAAAGGGATATTTCAAAATTAATGGTGAATGAGGAGCCTGACACCTGGGAGGACTGATGGTGTTGACAGCGGACAACAGGGACAGCAGTGGTCACTAGCTTACTTGTAGATGACTTTAGATAGAGGTAAGACTGCTGATTTTTGACAAGTTCTACTAAAGTGAAATATCCCTTTAAGTTTGACCAGTGAAGTACCCCTTGGTGAAATTGCTGTTTTATGTCTGAAGACTCATAGTGTCAGCGTGAGATCCCACTCCCCCCCACCTAAGAGCCCATAGCCTTAACATTCTTATTACAAAAACATGTTCACAGTGCTATGACCTGTCTTAAGTGCTTTGGAAAGAAGACCTCATCGAAAGCATAAACCATAAAGCAAGCCGTGCAGTGTTTCCATTTTTAAGTACTCAAGGGAAGGCCTATAATGCAGTTTTCTGGTACTCTGTGTCCCTTAACTGGAAGAAGTCGGGGCCTCCATATGTCAGCTGCTTCCTCGGCACCACAGTATCAGGATTATGACGGGGATCACCTCCCAAAGGTCTGGGGCTTTGCTGTTGATCTCAGCTGACGCCTTGGCTCTACACTGTCGGTGTCCCAGGACTCTCAACTCTTGCTAAAATGTCTCGATTATGTAATTTTGTAAAAGCCTGTCAGTCATGACACAGGCGAGGCTAAGGTTCCCTATCACTCTGACACCACATCCCTTCACACTACACCTCTTTAGTATGTCTGGGACCTGTGCCTCCATTTGATGTGACGGGTGTCTCTGCAGATCATGTTGGTTAGCTGCAGGCCTTTCAGCTGCCTTCTCCCAAAACATATTATTGATTTAGAGTTCTTAATAAGCAGGCAGTCAACGTGCAATGAACGAGTGCCTGCATTATTGAAGCGTGGATATTGACTTACGCACATACCGTATTTGTAACGAATTTTCCCATGACGCTGCCATGGCAAAAGACATGTATCACCATGTTATGACTCTTGTATTTATAGAATACCATGATGGCAGCGACCAAAACATTTAGGAAATACCATGATACTTTTTTTTTTAAGGGATGGCTCGATACATAACATTTTGACATCACTTAGTCTTCATAAGGTGTCACACACCTGGTGAAGACCTTGTGAAGACCAAGTGAGGTTAAAACATAGTGTTTCCACCATTAAATGTCTTGGAGCACTATGCTATTATGCAGACACTTTGCACTTCTACGTTGATTCTTACCCTGGACCATGTCATGACTTTGGAATTATATGCTTCTATCTGACATTTTGGTCAATTGGTTATCCATATAGGTAGGTGCAGTTAGAATGCTGAGCATTTATATTTAAATAGGTATAAAAAACACAAAATAAAATGTTAATATTAGTTTTGCTCTATGGGACTGAAAATTTTAAACTCTATTAAAAATATATACACCTTACAATTTCAAGCTCACTTTACTTGCATCTGGGTGTCAGCGCCTGCTTATTTAGTCAAACGTGTTGGCCTGAGACACATAAGTAGCAGAGAGCATAGAGTCATTAATGCACAGACAGCCCATCTCTGGGTGCTGCTCCCATGAATACAAATAAAAAACAAACAAAGCAAGTGATTAGAGAGGGCCCGTTAAACCCGGAGGCAGCAGAGGGCTGTGGTTATTAGGCGGGATGGTTTACTTAGATTTCCACATCGCTTTCAGTTTTCACTCCCGCCAATGCAGTAACTCATGTAGCAGCATGATATTGCTTAGTGCTAACAGCGCTAATTAAGGAAACCACTAAAGCATTTTGTGCAGCCGTGCCAGCTACGTGATTTTGATGAAACAAACGAGAAGTTTGCCGTCTTACCAGTAAATGTAAAGCCTACGGCTGCCACTTGTCAGAGACAAGTTGAATTAGTCGCTTGCTTGGAATGGCGGTATCTACATTATGAAAGCCCAACTGCTGTGTAGAGGGCATTCAAAGTATTTAAGAGCTCCTAATCTGAAGAAAGTTATGTTAACGATTAAGTAAATATGGGGGAAAAAAATAGTCTGTGTCAAACACAGTGTTACGTTCATCATCAAATAGCTTTTATGTAGCCTACTGTTGCGTGTTTATAGGAGAAATGCAAGTACCTGTTGTTTAGAGACCTTTTCAACAGAGAAATCGTGGGTCATGTTTGTGGATTTCACTCAACTGTGTCATTCCTCCCGCTGTTCTGTGGGCACCAACTGCCACTGAATTCAAATTATTTACCAAACAGTCGTACAACTTGAGCTATGAGCAGATACAGTAGCTGACTGTTGTAATGGGATCAAAATCCTTTTTGGTCCAGTAACACCTTACAATGAAACAGCAGATTATCAGGTTAGTTGATGGTATCTCAGCCACAGGATAGTCACTCATGTAAATCTCATGGTTTGTCACGTAGACGCGCTCCTTCTTTTCTTTTTTATAGCCTACAGCAAAATAAAAAGGTCTAATATAAAGCCAAAGCCATTTCCCTCCGCTCATCTGCATTCTTGTTTGGACACAGCTGGATGGACAGCCTATCTCTCTACATATAAGATATGGAAAATGAATGCAACAAGGTGCACTGGAAAAATGCCTGATAGTAGCTAAACTCAGAAGTTTGTCTATTAAATCCCACATACTATCTTCGAAAAGATAAGAAATCTAGCTCACTCTGTGGCCCTTGACAAATCGACACCTGCATATTTATTCAGCCTTCATTCTCCATGGCAGAGACAGCAGAGTCTTTTCAAATCCGTGCTACTGAAAAGTGGGCTTTTACAATGTTCATCCCCTCTTCATTGGAAAAACCGAGTCTCTTTGCCAGGCTCAGAATGTACACTGGGATGAAAGGATTTCTGCTGAAAGTTCAGAGAAGAGCCTTGGAGAGAGCAGAGCAGGGGTTACCCCCGCCACCGGAGGGGAGATACGATTTGAATCAACACTCGGCATGTACCATAAAGGTTAGCTCCACACACACGGCCAGGCAGAAGCTGCTTGGAATCCCTCACAATGGGAACTGATTGAAATTCTGCTCCCCTTTGATCTTGGGCTAATCTTGATGGCAGGACCAGGTTTTTTCATACAAACCTATTGGCTTTTTAATCATACATCATGTCGGGCACATATTTGAATGCTCTGGCGAAGGGGTTCGAAGAGAAACCACCAGCGGACAGCCAGGCTGTGAGAGTCTCTCCCAGTCTCCTAGTCAGTCTCAAAGGTTTAGTCACTGACGGGGCTAAAACAGACCGACACGGGGTACCAGGATTTTCTCTGTTAGAATTATAATTAAATTCACAATGAAAGATTTCTGGGGAGAAGATTGCTACATTTTAATTTTCCCTTTGCAAGATGTCACCCAGCAGGGGATATTCCTGTGGGGGGTAAAGAGGGCAAGGAAATTGAGGTTAAGTAAACGTTAGTAAGGGTTGTCTTCTCGCTCAGTTCTGATCTAATACAAGTCTTTGTCAGAGGTCAGTGATATGTCAAGGGGATGACTTCTAATACAATACAAGATGTAGTAAACTACATCTTACACAGATTTACATTCATTCTATTTATTTATTTTTTTTAACAGGTTTTTAGATAAAGTAATGTGCCCATGTCATGGTATGTCAATAAATTATTTTTTCAATTTCTTTTTTCATTGATTTGAGCTTTCAGAGAATGTCAAAAGACTGATTTCTACCGCATTTCAGATCAGGTTCATAGATACCATTGGTATTCTTATCAGACATTAGCACTGGGCATTGCAGATTGCTTTCATGTCTACTGAGAATTGTTTTGTATTTAACGAACGCGGTGAGAACAAATTTGCATTTCAACTTTCTAATTTCCTACCCAAACAAAATGTGATGGAATGCATATATGATTGAGCATGTGAAAAGAAATACAAGGGACAACACAAGGCCAAGTCAGTCTATTCAAATTGTTAATGAACTGTCGGGCGAGATGTCCTCCAGTCTCCACTTCTCTTTACCGCGTTCTCTCTGGAGGTAAGACACAGACATTGTGTTGTAAGTGTAAAGTGTAAAAAACAACCGTGATTTAATATGCAGAGGCCTTTGTATTCGTCCGTCCAGTTCAAACACATTAATTCGACAGAAGTACCTGGAGAGAATATGCATTTAATAGGCCTATAAGAGAATCTGGGTTTGGCAACGTTTTGGAGCAAGTGATCCCTGAACACAAAAGGATGCCTAGAAGTGGGACTTACAGATTGAAAGAATGAGTTTTATTTCCTCTTTTCAGGCTATTTCACTTGATTAATGGTTGGAGAAATCCTAATGGCAGCAAACAATCATTATTGCATTAAATTAAAACATTACATTAAAACATAAATTAAAACATTTAGCAAAAAAAACAATTGAAAACATGACAATGAACATGATAAGTTATTAGGAAAATATACTTTTCCACAATCTATAAATCATCCAACCCACTCATCCTCCAAATCATCTTGTGATCCCTTGGGAGGTCCCTTCCCCCAGGTTGAGAACCCCTGCTCTAGATTAACACCCAGGCCTTCCCTTTGGAATTGATTATTTCACTGTTATTATTATTTTCTTAGTGTTATGTTTATCTCAGGCTAGCAGAATGGTCTTGTGCTGTCAAATAGGGCTGTGCAAGCAAATTGAAATCCTCAAATGCAGGTGAGCGGTGAGGAGGCCTTTTCACTTCTGCGCTTCGCTGATAACTTTCCCATTCGACTGTGTATTATGTTGAGGTTAGTGGGCTCCTGAGAAATACAGTACATGGCGACGTTTCTTATGAACCGAACAAGTTGGCATTTATGTTCTGTCATACTGCTTAACTTGAGAATTCAAAGAAAGAGTGAACTCTTGAAAGGAAAATGGATGACTAGGCTGAACAGACTTGATTAATGAACATTTTTTGTATCAGCAATCTGCATATGTTGCTTCTATGTTTGGGCAGTTTCAAACAAGTCTTAACTTCCACTGATGCAAAGCAGGGAGTGGGGGAGTGAATACCTGACAAAACTACATTATGCATTCCCTATCC
The DNA here is from genome assembly GCA_900302295.1 of Parasudis fraserbrunneri. Classification (NCBI taxonomy): domain Eukaryota; kingdom Metazoa; phylum Chordata; class Actinopteri; order Aulopiformes; family Chlorophthalmidae; genus Parasudis; species Parasudis fraserbrunneri. The sequence goes on along the minus strand of OMKL01055825.1, from coordinate 3,561 downwards.
ATTGTGGTCAAGTTCGAAACGATTATTTCAAATTGTCAGCAGTTTCTATTTCTCCGACTCAGGTTCCAACAACGGAATGTTCTGGAAGTCAAATGGCTTTATAATGAATTAGTCAAGCCTTGAAATGAAAAACTTCCACTGTAAGCCGGATGGTATGTTCTCATGGCTGGTGAGATGGAGGTCCCTGGGGTTTGCGCTTGTAACCAGGTTATTGGTCACTCACTCACTCACTCACTTACTCACTCACTCACTCACTCACTCTGTTTCTGTTAGTTGAGGTGATTGATGCTGGCAGCTTTGTCTATGAAGCCCTTTTTTGTCAAAGCAGTTTAGATGGGATGATAATCGTTAGCTAGGATATCTTCTGGGAAACAAGTTGAAAGAAAAATAAAAGAATATTACAATATGTACAACTGAGCCATTTCCAAGCAACCGGTCCTCCACCCCCGTACACCTCTCCCAGACTCTTTCTTCACACTGCAGCCATTTTCCGGAGCGATTTCAAGGGATAATGGCACTCACAAATCATCCGGTGGGCAGTGGAGCCTGAGAAATTGATGTTCCTTCATTTCAAAACAATGGAGGTGCCTTATGAGGGCCCTCATGATGTCATAACTTAAGTGGCTGACAGGTTGGGCAGGTGTATGTGGCCCGAGGATGGGCGTAGGGCCAATGGAACTCCCAGCCGGGACGGCTTAATCAATTCCTGTATCAAGGGAGATGTGCAGGTCTGTGGTACAAGCAGATGCCAGACATGCTCCATCTCACTCTCCACACGGGATAAATCTGACAGCCTATGCTGAGAAAACCAGGTTTACATACTGTATCTCTCTGGACTAGTTGTCTGTCTGTCTGCCTGCCTGCCTGCCTGCCTGCCTGCCTGCCTGCCTGCCTGTCTGTCTGTCTGTCTGTCTGCCTGCCTGCCTGTCTGTTTATCTGTCGGTCTGTTTCTCAATCCTAGTTGCTCCTTACCAAACAACAAAAACTCAAAGACACACAACAACAACAACAAAACGCCATGGACCTCATCAACCAGTAATGCCCTACTGTATCTGCAGAATGTGACATTTATATTTTAAAGTCATCTCACGAGGTTGTGGTAATAGTAATGTCTACATTTCAAAGTTTCTTAGAAAGGTGCACTCTGTAAAATTCTCCATCATTTGGAATGAGGACAGAGTAGATTTAACCACATACAATTACGTGGAATAAGCACATAATTTAGTGGTTGACTCTAAATTGTCCTTATTGCTGGACGTCATGAGAGTAAGGACAGTGTAGACTCGACCATTAACCCTATGGTGATGAGTGCAACACTAGCTTTCAGAAGCTGTAGCAGGCTACATTTTCAAGCTAGCGTGAAGCAAATAGTATCATATGAAACTAGAGATCATGAGGAATCCATAGATACCAATGGACCATGCTAGCATTCTACCAGGAAAGAGGCTTAAGTTAAGCTAAATTGGGCATGGCCATTTTCAAAGGAATCCCATAACCTCTCACCTTGAGATACAGTACAGTATGTGAATAAAATTGGGCTCATTGGAACCACAAGACTCTAACCTTTACAGCAATGCTCAATACCTTTCACTTGTATAAGGATGTTAGGCTACTTAGCTGCAACCCATGTGCCCCCTGCTGGGAACCAAAGTTTGAAAACCACTGAAATATGGTTAGACCTGGCAAATACACAGTACAAAAGTATGCCCATATACTTATGTGGTCAATGTACGTGCTTATTCCACATAATTGTACATGGTTTAGTCAAAATGGTACTCATTTCAAATGCTCCTTTAAGACAACACAAGTTTGAATGTATTGTCACAGCAGTTCAGTTTAATGTGCCTCAGACTCCTCATCTCTGTACAGGCAGGCTGATATCAGTGTGGATTAAAGGGCTGCCTGGGTTTATGTGAGAGAGATTGAGTAATAAATTATTCATGTGGGCCAGCAGAAGAAAACCATAAATCTCCAGAGTTTTTTGAACGCGATCCTACGTGCAATTTAGTGGGCTGGGCATCAGTGGAAGTGACACCCCGCTGATTTAAACACATTGATTAAATTAAAAAAGAAAACTTCTATTTGTCAAATGGGAAAGAAATCTCAGCATTATCCATCAAGGCTTTGGCTCTTTTAATTAATTCTGCTCTTGCTCGTTGACATTTTTCATCAACAGGAAAAGGGTTAAGCACACCTCCTGTATGAAAAGATTAAAAAGCCACTTACATGCTAAAAAGAATTATGGATGACTGAGGAGCATGGCTTAATTGGAAATTGATTGACTTGGCCGGGTTCTTACACACCTGGTCTCTTAACATTTTGCGTCCCTCATGCATATGGAGTTTGATGCATTTTTCAATAAGCAGCTCCATGGTGGCAGAACCTTTTCATATACTGGCGTCTCTCTGTGGAGAAAATTGTGTGGAAGAAGCCATCTTGCCTCACCAGATCCAAGCCATCACTTCAAAGAGCCAGGGTGGGGATGATCTTTGCATGACGGATGGGGCTTTCCTGGCTGGGGAGTGCTGGGGGAATGAGTTGCTCCAACATATCTGGGTCTCACATACCATGGCCTTCCAACAGCTACAAACGGAAACTGCAGTGCCATCACCAAATCTGGACAAATATTCCCCTCCCCCCCACCTTAAGATGGATGCCCGTTGTCATTTTTGCGGTGTAGCGTGGGTAGGGATAACTCAGTGGGGAACAGTAGGAGGCCACGGCTCCCTGGCTTGCCGATGAAGGGATGGCACGCATGGCTGCCCAACAGGCGCCTGCCAGAGAGTGATGGCGAAGCGTGAAGAAAGCAGACAGGGGGAAACTCCTCTTGTCTGCTCATGTACGTCAGCGAGGGTCACTGTCATCGACAATCGCCAGATGTAAATGCAGCTGAGCACAGAGGCAGACAGACAGATGAGCGCACACACCTCATCTGTGAATGAAGCACATCTATGTCTGTCACACCAGACCGCGGAGGTTAAAGGAGGTCAGGGAGGAAGAGGAGGGAGCAGGCGGACAGCTTGTCAATGCTGTTGACAACAAGACGGATGAACCAATACTTGGGGGAGCAACAGGCCTACTTTCCTGTTTATTAACAGACTGTACTGCTGCGATTAGATGTCCCCCCTGAAATGCTGCATACACTGCTGTGTTTGCCATTATGAACACGTGTTAACAACCCATTCACACTCGTTCCCTTGTGAGTAAATCTGAATTTGTATTTTCTCTTATGCATTGCTCTAGAGAGAAAAACCCTCTCGGAAACACAATATGCAGGCATGGTTCTTCCTTCTAAGGCAGTGGATCTATAGAAGAGTAGTTACTGGGCCAGGCTGTCTCGAGCCAGCCGGCACACTCATTTGTCACTGCTGAGGTGCCTTGGAGCAGAATTCGTGATCCTAGAGTCAACATTAACATCCGCTTTCTGGGGCAGAGGCTTCGTTATTAAGCACCAGCATGGGGGGAAAGACCATTACTGCTACAGAGAAGGGAGAAACATGGAGAGGAGCATGAGGAGATGGAGAGAGAGAGGGAATGTATGTGTGTGTGTATGTGTGGGGC